>OMKZ01000644.1:8781-34787 GCA_900302535.1 Neoniphon sammara
TGAGAGGTGGACAAAGAGGCCAGGACGCTGGCAGCAGCAGACGCAGCCGTGCTGGGTGGGAGGAAGCGACGGTCTCGCCCTGGCAGCCCAGATGCAGTTAGAATGGGATGGGCCAGGACGCTGGCCAATACATTGTCAGGCTGGACACAACAAAAACACACATCAATACAAAGTCAATACAGAGCAAATATATTGTTTGAACAAAACTGAATAGTGAGTGAAAAAAAATTCTGGTAGTATGATTTTTTTTTTATACATTTATCAGAGAACAATAAAAATACTGGGAAATAAAACTGTCTGGGGAGAAAGGTGATTATGTCTGGCAGATGTGGAATAAATACTATTACAAGTAATTCAACAATAAATTAACTATTCTTTCAAATATCTTAAGCAAAAAGATAACATTTCTTCATAATTATTCCATCATTTACACATAATGAGAATAAAATGGCTCCTCAATGGACATTAGGAGCATTTGAAAAAGTATATTATATTCATTCGAAAATCTAATTTAATGATACAAATATTTTAGCCCGTGTGTGATGTATGCTGCTGGTGTGACTGATGTGGTCCTCAGGGTTTCTTACCCCGGAGACCGACTCATTGGACAGCAGTGAAGAGCAGAGCGGAGCCTCTGAAAGCAGCAGCTGGGTAGAGGGGCCTCCCTGAGCGTCCTGGTGTACCTTCTCCTTCAGATGGCTGATGAACACTGAGCTCTCCTGTGGCGGCTGCCAGCGCGGGTTCTTTATTGTGAAGTGCATGAGGGACAGCTCCGTCTTGCCGTTCTCAGCCTGCTGGTAGACGGAGGCCTCAGTCTGGCCCTCTGACATCCACTGCAAAGACGTTAGAGGAAACGTGAATCAAAGCAAAGATGCTGACTATCAAGAGAGAGCAATTTTTATGTAACAGAGGTAATCAGCCTTACCATTGGATTTCCATGGCGTCGGATGTCCATCTGAGCAAAGGAGCAGATATCACCAACTCCAACCACCTCAACAGTGAAGTTCCTGAAGAAGTCAATGATCTCCAGGGACTTGTTCCTCAGGAGGAAGATGAGGATGAAGGGTGTGACAATTGGGCTGAGCAGCTCCTCCAAGATAAACACCTGATTTGTACAAGGATGGCATTTGTAATTCTTTGTCAAATTGTAAATGTAGCCTAATTCTAAATAGCCAAAAATACTTTAGTTTAAGTATAAATTACTTAAAATAACAAATTATCAAAAAGCACTGCATGAATAAATCCTTTTAATGTAATGTCTTGCCAAATTTTAGCATTGACCAGGTACTTTGATGCAAAGTACATCGATCACAGCCAAATCTCATGCCTCATTTCAGTTTGGGTCTGATAAATGAGTGCCTGTCCACTGAGCTCCTGCCCTCCTCACCGCTTTGTACTGGAACAGCTGTGCCACTTCGTCGCGGGTCTCGCTCTTGTTAGCATTGCCCCTCCAGTGGTCTGGCATGTAGTGAATGTGTGCCAGCACACACTGCAACAGCTGTTCTGGACACCACACCATATGCTCATCTGGTATGAAGGACCTGGGGAAGGTTGGGAAACACAACACATCATTTGGTTTATTTATTTATTTATTTACTTTGACCTGTAGATGTCACAGAAGTGATTGAGACATGTCCAGGAGTGTGCTTTTTGGACTGAAAATCTGTGACTGTTTAGGGGAAGAGAACGGCCCTAATATTTTCATGCCCATTAGGCATGGGCTAGTATTTTATAATACTGAATATCATAATATCTGTGGCCATATGCAATATTTTCTACAACACCCCCACCACCACTACCAAATCATATTTATATTGGTGGGTGCAATTCTTAAACACCTAGTAATAGATTTTGCAGCTATTTTGCAATCTTTACATGAAAGTGCTTATATGATTTAGTATTGATTTTGTTTCAGACAATAATCAATTTAACTTTAGTTAAAAATCTCCAGCTGTTGTCCTCACCTGGTGATAGTGATAACCACTCCCAGAACTGTGATAGCAGTGAGAATGTGCTGCACTGTCAGAACGTCCTCATCATACACAGTCAAGGCAATGAGCACAGCCAACACTGAGCCTGAGAAGAAGGCAACATTCTTAGCCAGCACAGTCAGCAATGGTGATGTAAAGGAGTTCATATACTTGGAGGTGGGTTTGTAGCCACGACCCAAACGCCCATGCAGCTCGTGGTCCAACTCATTGAAGTGGCGCAGGTATAGGCGACCGTAGAGGGACCAGCGTCTTGCGCCCAGGCTTCCTGGCTCTCTTCGGATCACCTCTGTGTAGCTGAAGAAAGCGTAGAGCACCTGCCACACCAGGATGAAGGGGCATAGCAACAGATTGGCCAACCCCATCAACAGTATAACCCTGCTAAGCTGCTGGGCAAGCTCGAGGCGGTTTCCAGCCCGCTTGTACTTGGGGTGCAGGTTCCACTTATTCTGAAAGAGCGAGCCAGGCCCCCAGAAGAGGATAAGCTCAAAGTTGTACTTCAAGCCCTGGGTGAGGAACACCACATTGCCCAGCAGAGGGAGCTGCAGCTGCACAGGTAGCAGAGATTTGTTGACCATGGCCACCATGTAATTTTTGAATCGCAGGATGCGGTGGTAGATGTCAAGCTCTGTCAGCTCTTTCTTGTGGATGCACATCTGCTGTTCTCGTTGCAGGCTGATGAGGCGGTCCTGTACTTCCTGCCATGTGAAGTTGCACAGTTCATCCTGGGAGAAGGATGAAAGTTGCGTAAGGAAAGCTGACTAATGAGACAATACATGGCACCAAAACTCAGATCTGTGATCTTGAGCATGCTAATCATTATTTCAACTCTTGATATTCATAATCTCAAGACAGTTAGATCAAAAGTGACCTGGATGACCTATTGCTGTGGCACATTTTGGATCAGCCCTCCATGTGTAGCACGCGTCTTACCATCCTGATCTTCAATGCTTTGATGTAAAACTGACGGATCTCCCAGTAGCTCAGAACGTTGCAGAAGACCTTGATAAGCCGATACAACCAAAAGATGGCTGCCATGATAAGGAGGAATATGATCCAGCTGTTCTCTTGGATCCTGCAGAGAAACAAGAGGGATGAAGGGACAGCAAACAGAGTAAAGTCTATAAATAATCTGACAAACAGCTAAAAACAGGAGGAGGCTCACAGGACAACTGAGATTCATAATTATAATGAGAAACATCTAAAATGGGTATTTAAGGGTGCAAATGTAACACTCCGCCACCACTTCCCTTATATTTGTGCATATATTGAGTATGTAACTTAAAACATGATAAACAGATGAGGAATTTTGCAACTGTTTTAATGAAACCCGGCTCCTGTTTATATGTTATGGGCCAAAAAACAACCTACTCCATTCTGCAAATAAGGAGGTTTATTTATGTCACAAACACACAAGCAATCTATACTGGTATATATGAGCAATCAGTAGCCAGTGATAGTGTGATTACTGATGGGCTCCTGAGTTATTTCAATTTCATTTTATAAACACCTCCAATAAACACAGACAAGAAGATGATCTGGATTGCAAAGGGAAATCAGAGAGGGGTTAGGGGTGGTATGAGAAAGACAGATAGGTTCCAAATTGTGGCACATGCTGTTCCAAAGTTAGAATGCCAAGAAGTTGTACGTCATCAGCTTTGATACAAACGCCCATTCACTCATGGTCAGGATCAGGAGCAAATTGATGATAGGCTTACTAGACTAGCTGAAGAAAAACAAGGAGGAGCTAGACTACATCCTGGAAAAAGATGGATGGAGTGGGGGTGTCTATGCCTTGTAGCCAGCTAGGGAGGTGTCATGTGGTTGTCAGCTTGCTAGCCCAGCCAAATTGTCAGTGACTCGGTTGGCCAGCAGCTATCAATTACATCTGCCCCATTTCCTAATGCCACTCAGAGCCCAGTGCGCAAATAACTTTCTCCAAGTAAGCATCCACGGCAGGAATGTTGCAACTCTGGGCTGGTGATTACAGGGGTTTGTTTGAAATAAACAGCAGAGCTATCCGAGGTGCTTTAAAAAACAGCATAATCAGTGTACAGTATAAGCCCTAATTTGCTCTCAAGTATCAGCTGTTAAGCAGAAAACCTGACACAAAATTGTTATGCTACAATCAGCTTTGCGCTGTAGACAAACCCTAAGCCCTTCAATATATGCATGACTAAAATAGGCCTCTCTTGCCCTTTTCATTAAGCATCTTTTACTCTTTGGAAAAAAATGCTGTAAAATAAAATCAACTTTTACATTTAACTGGTAATCAGGATCAATGATTGTAATTAGACAGAAGTCTTAAGTATGATACATGATGTAAAATATCATAACCGAGTCACATCACCATACACAAGCATACCAGTTTGTATGTGTATTTGAGCTGTATCTTTTAGCACTAGATATTAAGAGTAAAAGCAAGTCAAATAAAAACACCCTGACGAATACTCCAATCAGCCAATATCATATGGAATTATGCATGCCAAAATATGATTCATGCTTCTAAAGTCAAATAGTGCTTTACAGTGCTGGTGGTTGTCAAAATACCTTAAACTGCATTTGCTTGAAATTTTAAATACAAGAGAGCTGACTTCATCAAATTCTGGGTTAAAGAGAGAGACCCCAGGGTATGGTAAAGTAGGACACTGCTCCATATTCCTCGCCTATGAATGTGACAGTATCTTGGAGTCCAAAGTCATATTCAACACAATCCAATAAGCAATTATTAAGTTTTGAATGTCTGATCGCGACTGAATGAGGCCAGACAAAATGAAATCCCTCCAAAGGCCAGATCAAGTTCTGCTTGGTCTAAAGGGCCTCTAATATTATCACTGCTTAATAACACATCTATACATTTAGATGTATAGATTTTTACTTCTTGTCTTATTTTGCCCCCATACAAACCAAATACATTATGGCAGAGAAATAAACTTATGACTATTCCACATGAGCCCAGTTTCCCACAGCTAAACTCCACATATAACTATTTAGTGTTACCTCTGAGTGCACTCCTGGCTGGGCAGGATGGCATCAGGCAGAGTGACCTTATTCCTGTCCAGGGGGTTCTGACCTGGCCCGGTGTGGTTGACTGCTCGATTGGCAAACAGGACATCATACTCCACACAGTTGAAGAGGAACGTTGTGAACGTGACAACAAACAGAAACTGACTGTGAGGAGGAGATGGAAGAGAAAACAGTAAGAAGGGCTATTTTTTGCCTTTGGCATGGTGGGTTGAACAAATCCAAATAATAATTCCTGACTACAGATCAATTCAAGCACCAATAATGCTATTTGTTTTGGATATAAGACACTGCAAACGCAATGCACAGTAATCTGTGGTCAAGAAATATGCTGACAGGCTGAGGGTTGACAGGCTGCGGTCATGGTGTGGATGGATTTCCTCAAGCTTACTGTTAAAGAGGCCCCTGTGAATGATCAAATCAATCAAATAAACACCACATCAGGATCCAACAGCAAAGATGGCCAACTGGCCTGGAGCCACCAAAAAAATCATCTCAGCTCAACACACTAGGAAGTCACTGTTCTGAATGGGCCAGCAATCAGCTAGGCCTCTATATGTGAGTTTTTATCTCTGACATTATGACCATGCAAGTGGGAAATTAAATATAACACTTGCAGGTGTGTGTGTTTGTGTGTGTTAGCTCATGTTACAGTCTTATTAGATTTTTTGGCAGAAAACAAAAAAAAACGTTTTGTTCTAACATCTCCTGGGACAAGAGGCTTTGGCTAATAAGAATAAGTCATACAAAACAAAAAGCTGCTGTAGAAATCACTGAAGCAATTAATAGATGATGATTTGGAACAAAATGACAGTGTTTTGTTTGGGGACAAAAGAAAATTCTCATAAGACTTAAGTAATAAGTACAACTGCTGTTCAAGTGTTCTTGGCTGAGTTTGTTCATGTTGAAGCCTGAGGCACACTTAACTGTCACAACAACATGAAACATTACCAGGAACGTAACTGAGGCCTAAATCTTCCTGAAAACAGAACCTTTAGTAGAACTGCAGACTAAAACTGACAATCTTAAGCCCTGTTCGGACAAGATTAGCTTTCCAAACAATGATTAAGTTTTAATTACTGACATAGGAGGTCTGTGATCTTATGTACCTGTTTAGACAGGATTAGAATCTCTGTAATTTCTCTCTGATATTACAGATATGGGAGTGGCTACTTGAAGCTGTCAGTACAGTCTCCCATCTCATTGCATTAAATTTACCAGAGGACCTCTGAGTATGATGAAAAGCAGTAGGTAATTTGCTCTGTAATTATCACAGAGGTCATCTGTCAAAAACACAGACATGGTCAATTCGGACGGGACTTAAAAAAAAAAAAAAAAAGATGACGTCTGTAATACATGAAAATACCTGACGTCCCTTTGAAAAATCTAATCCCATCCAAATAGGGCTTTAGTTAAAAGCACATCCCTTTATCTTATGATGTACTCATTTGTCATCAGAACTACAGATAATACTATATACTTACATAAGTTCGAAGAACTCTGTCAACATCATACAAGCAAAACCATTCTTTTGATGAAAATGATAGATGTGGACAGTAGTTAAGGAAAATACAAAATATGACCAGTGGAAACCAAGTTAAACAAGACCTCATGCTTGGAAGAGCAACTAGAAGTAGCTTGATGTCTGTATATCAACCTAGCAAGCACAGATAATATTCAGCACAACACAAGAGAATAAAAAAGACCTAGTAACATGTAAAAACACAGTAAAATAAGATATTGCTTCTTAGTGTGACTAGATATGGTCCTAATGCAAAAAATGCTGAATCAGTATAAGAAGACACCTGTTTCAAATGAACTGACAGTATATTCTTGGAAATCTGCTACTAAATTACCCTTTAATTTAAAAGGATATCCTTGTAAAGAAGTTATCCAGGTTCTTGATGTGGTGCCATGAATCTGTAAACGAAGAGGCATGAAAGCATCCCATAAATGTATTTGGATCAAAACAATATATTTATCTTAAGACTGCAAACCTCTTGGAAACTTGACACAATGCATCAAAAATTCAAATTACCAACTTCTACATAAGGTAGCTATATCTATATCTACATCAGACTAAACCTACCTGTGAAATTAGCTATTAATAGTCAAAGCAGTTACAGGCAAATTGATATGTTTACCTTTCAGGCCCTCTGGCACATGCACCAGCAAATCCTCCTCCCCTGGTGGTGAGTCCTCCTCAAAGTCCTCAATTCTCTGATACTCCTGATAAGCCTCAAAGTTGGCCATTGTGCTTCACATTCTTCCAGTCACTCCCTAATAACAAGTCGGTTTTAGTAAACACTTGTGAACATGTATGACTACTGCATCGCAACTTCAGCTACAGAGCTAATTACTCAGCGGCTGGTCCACTTACCAAATAAAGGTAGCTAGCGTCAACATTAGCTAACGGTAACTTGCTAGTCTGACGGCCAGTGCCAGTGTAACGCTAACGTATTAACTTGTCTAACTTGGGTAATACTGGATAGTAGTTCAGATGTATGGACGTAAACCCGTAAACAATGAGATAGTGCGATATACCTGCATATACCTAGCGACCTAAGCCAAGTGTCTGATGGCTGGCTAGCCTGTGAATGATTCAGCCACTCGTGTAGTCAAAGGGTGCAGCGATTTGTTTTGTTCCCGACTTGGTCCATCCGCTGAATCTTGATCTCCCCGTTCGTCTTGCTCGGACTGTAGTCTTGAACAGAGCTCGCTTAGTAGCTATACCTTATTCACCTTATTCACGATAAACTAGCTGTAATGTTTAATCAAGCTACTCCGAGGTCACTTGGATTCCAAAAATAAACCACCAGTGTGCCTCTCCACTGTTTTGTCTTTCATAAACAAATGTCAACAAAACATCGTTAACGTCACTTTGGCTTTTCCTCGCGTCACTTCCGGCTGTTGGTGTACTTAAAAAGGAGATTTTTTTGGACTCTCTTTCAGAAATTTTACACGAATAGATTAAAATTAATATTTACTCTACATTAAATCGCGTATTGTAAAATGCTGTAACCGTGTTGCTACATATCCCGGTAAAGTTTAGCTCCTAGCTTTAGCCGCACAGAAATGCACTCTGGGTTACCGTCAATATGGCAGCGTACAGGTTGCCCCTTGAATCCTCTTGAGCTTAGCGATTAATGAACTTGCTATCCATTAAATAACTGAAACATGTTTCACTTATTTTGCAGTAGAGCAAACACCACTGCACCAGTGCGCTCACTGTACACACGGTGCAGTAAAACACCAGATTTCTGGAAACTTTCACGGTAGGGTAAATGTAGCCGGTATCCAACGTTATAGCTAGATTAAGTACTGTAGTAACACCCGACCTGTACTTGTTAGCTATAGTAGTTAAGTAATACTGACAGCCATGTCCCAATTTGTTTTACTAGCCACTAAATACCTAACGTCAGCCTAAACAATGTGTCACATTAGCGTTAAGCAATATGCACCTTTCGTGTGTGTTTGTTGTCATTCGTTTCATTTAATGGCTGTGGATATTAGATATTTGTAATTTTGATCCTGAAAACTTGACTTGAACTATCATTCTCTTCATTGTACCTGCTTAGTTCTTAGTATCATTAGTTTTGACATTTTTTTAGGATTTAGCTTTTTGAAAAGATTATCTGGATTGCTCTGAATTCTGTTGTAGGTCCAGATTGTATTCAACACCGGTGTTTAACGCACACAAGTCCTCACAACAGCCCACCAATGCTGCCAGTCGTATTTGGAGGCTGGCTCAGAGAGCTGTCCGCCAATCTTCCACCCAGACATCTAAACCCCCAGGAGTGGCTGTGAAGTGTATCTTGGGGCCAGTGGTCTTCACTGTCTCTGCACGGCTGCTCGCCCATGTAGCTTATTGTGAGGCAGATGTGAACAACAACATCCCAGTTGAAATTGTATCCAAAGAGACTGTGCCTGAGTTCAAATGGCACATCCTGTGGGAATTTGTCAAACCCCAGCTCTTCGCTCTCATTGGTGCAGTTGTGGTAAGCATTAATCAGTACACTTAAAAGTAATGTCACTACTAATGAGACCACGACTGGGAGTGAATACGCTTAGGATACTGACATTTCGTTTGTGCTGATCAATTAAACTATGATATTTCTTTCTGTTCAGCTTGCATTTGGGGCTGCCATCCTGAATATTCAAATTCCCCTAATGCTGGGGGACTTGGTGAATGTTGTAGCACGCTACATGAGAGAGCATGCTGGGAATTATGTCCGTGAGATAAGGGGCCCTGCCCTGAAGCTGCTTGGACTGTATGGTATCCAAGTAAGTACATTAGAATTTTGTCAGTGTGATAACATTACCACATTGCTTCATCATAACTGTTTTAGCAAGAGGATCATGTTCAATCAGTCAGTATCTGATGGGTCAAGTCTACTAGCACAGGGTATTGAGCTATGCTAATACAGCTGAGTCTCTGAAGAGCACCATTATTTTAAGACTATATCAAAACATTCACAGCTATTGTTTTTTTGCCAGTGTCATGAGAGTTGTATACAATTAGGCAATGAAAGTAGTGTTTTTTGCAGCCAATATAATGAAGATATATCCAGTGGGCTTGTTCACTGTAAACCTGAATTCTGATTGTTCTGTCAGGTGTTTCAGTCCTACAGAGTGTTTGTGCTAAAATGTATAAAAGGGTAATTTGGTATGTTAAAGTTAGAAAAAAATGTTGTAATGTCCTTGTACATTGCTGCAGATAACACAGTCATATGCATCTAATGACTTGTATGGTCATAATTTCTCTTTGTTTTTTTTTTTTGTTTTGTTTTGTTTTTTATTTATTTATTTTTTACAATTTTGGCCACTGAATAGAAAGTTACTTTGTAATATGTAACAATCTGTCAGTAATTGCATATAGATCTCACTGTTGGACAAAGTCAGTTTGTATTGGTAGCATCCCTTTCTTAGTGCCCTTGAATTGATGCACAAACTATTGCCCTAGCTTCCAAAATGCCAAAATTTGCACTCGCACCCATAAATGTCATTGTTGTTAACAAACTGTAAATATTGCACCATTCATTAATCTCCTCCTTTGTGCAGGGTCTGTTGACCTGTGGCTACATCATCCTGCTGTCGCAGGTTGGGGAGAGAGTGGCAGCAGACATGAGGAAGACCCTTTTCACATCTTTACTGAGGTAAATGTTCTGCAGTTTTGCCCAAGAGCAAGATGGTGTGTCACAAACTGCGCCCAATACTGAGAGTTTAGTGCAATATAACTGTAACTCAGAAACAAATCATGTTCATGCAGCATTGTCATGTCTTAACTGATATGAACATACTGGAACAAATCTCTCAGGCAGGGAACTTTATAGCATTGAGATTGGCAAGAATACATTGTGACATGCTTTGCACCAAGACTGAAATGAAAAAAAAAAACCCGTGATGTTCAATGAGCATGCTGTCAACTTTATGCTAATGTCCCAACAGTAACCTTGTTTTCACTGCTGTTTTGTCTCAGGCAAGACGTGGCCTTCTTTGATGCCAATAAGACTGGGCAGCTGGTGAATCGTTTGACTGCTGATATTCAGGAGTTCAAATCATCCTTTAAATTGGTCATCTCTCAGGTATGGCCAGTTGCATAATTCAGCAATCATTGGACGGTGTCAAAGTGCCATATTGGTGTTGTAAGTGTTGTTTATCAGTAATGCACCATCTTTTCTGAACCCCCCAGTGAGTTTATTGTCTACCTATTCACAATTTGCTCCAAAGAGTAGGCTGTGTTTTTAGCAGATTTTAATGCAAGCAAATGCGACTGCGTTGAAGCAGAAGTGCAGCTGTTTTTAGAGTTTTGGTACAGAATTGAAAATGTTCCCTAAACAATATAGGTATGTAGTAATGAGGGATAGAGTCACAAATCATGTCTAAGTGGAACCAGCAGGCTCTAGTGATCAGCAGAGGGGTGTATTTATTCTGATAGGTATGAAGGGGCCATGTACACAGGTTAAAACTCTAGAAACAGTGTTCACACAACCATGTAATTGCCTCAATATCATCAATCAGCAACTAGAAAGGCAAGGTTACTGCTTGCTTTCAGATGGATCTTAGTAACATGCAACAGGAAATATACCCACAATAAATTTCTATTTGTAAAAATATACACTAACAGAACATTGCTACATGCCATCTGATGGGCTGCAAAGATGAGGAATGAATTAGTTGTCAAAGGGTTTTTGGTGTGCTATGACATGTGTTAAAAATCAGATGCCACACCATTTAAAATGGTCATATTTTTCATTCAAAAAGTTAATTTAAAAAGAAAGTTTCCCTAATTGAAGCCTCAGTCTCAGAACAAGCACACAGATTGATACAATGTGATGTTAAAGAGTATATATGCTAATGTTAGTCTTCTGATTTTCGGTCTTTCCTTGCTTATTTGCAGGGTCTTCGGAGTATCACCCAGACAGTTGGGTGTTTTGTCTCCCTCTATGTCATCTCCCCCAAACTCACCGGTTTGACAGTCGTTGTCCTTCCCTGTCTGGTCGGAGCAGGGGCTCTGATTGGCTCATTCCTTCGCAAGCTGTCCCGTTTGGCTCAGGAACAGGTGTGACAAAGTGGCGCATAATCATCTTGCTTAGAATCTTGGTATTATTTTGCTGTCTGCTGAACAGTTCAATTTCATGTCTGACTGTGTCTCGACTGAACTTTCTTTGTGTCCAGGTGTCAAAAGCCACAGGAGTGGCAGATGAGGCACTTGGCAATGTGCGAACAGTGAAAGCTTTTGCCATGGAGGAGCGTGAGCTCCAGTAAGCGAGACTTTATTTTGATTCAGAATATCTACAGCACAATAAACTACGTGTCTAGCATGTTTTAACATACAGTACATTTTTTCCCCAGATTATATGCATATGAAGTGGACAAGTCATGTGAAATGAATGAAGCTCTTGGCTCAGGAATAGCAGTTTTCCAAGGACTGTCAAATATTGCCCTAAATTGTGAGTGTTTTTCAGCATATTAACTGATAAACACACTGTTTTGTAGATTGGACTCAGTGTGGTATTGTTTTTGTGTTGTGTGCCGTTGATACAGGCATTGTTCTAGGAACTATTTTTGCTGGAGGGTCTTTAATGGCTGGCAATGAAATGTCCCCTGGGGACCTGATGTCTTTCTTGGTAGCTTCCCAGACTGTTCAGAGGTAAGAGATACAGCTTGTTCAGTAAATGAGTAATGAGCACACTGTTCCACTATGCATAATCAAGTTCATCAGTTTAAAATAATTTTATGTAACAGTTTAACTAATCTGTCTTCTTTATGCTCAGGTCTTTGGCCAGCATCTCTATCCTATTTGGACAGGTGAGTGGAAAACCTGCTCTAAAATTCTGGTGAGAGTTAAGTTTAAATGACAGTATTAATTTTGTTTTTTGTTTTTTGGTGTGTGTGTGTAGAGATCTGAAAGATTTAGTGAGACACTTGGCATTTTATTTCACTCTATCTACAGATGGTGAGAGGAATAAGCTCTGGGGCTCGGGTTTTTGAGTACTTGGCTTTAGAACCTACCATTCCACTCTCTGGGGGCGGACGCATCCCCTACCACTCTCTGACAGGACGGGTTGATTTCATGAGCATCTCATTCAGGTAATAGCACTGCCTTTATTCAGAACGGACTCTGTAAGTCCAAAGGTAGATTTACTAAACATGCACATCAGAGGGTGCTATTTCATGTATTTTTGTATATTTATAGTTATCCAACAAGACCTGGCCATCAGATCTTGAAGAACTTCAACCTAACTCTGCCACCCTGCAAAACCATTGCTATTGTGGGTGAATCTGGAGGAGGTAACTATGTAGTGTTGTTTATTGAATATTTGAAGATTTTTTAAAGATATTTTGAAGATTTTTTTTTGTTTAAGATCTGTAAATTATTAATCTCATATATTTTAGGAAAGTCTACAGTGGCAGCCTTGCTGGAGCGTTTCTACGACCCAAACAGTGGTGTGATCATGTTGGACGGGCTTGATATTAGAACGCTTGACCCGTCCTGGCTCAGGGGACAAGTTATTGGATTTATTAATCAGGTAAACATCATTTACTATTCATTCATCACTCAGGATGAGTGTCATTACTAACCCTAACCCTAATGAAATTAGGAAATAAAGTAATTGTTCACATTTGTAGGTAATGCCTTTAACTGGATCTTCCCTTGCTCTTTGCAGGAACCAGTATTATTTGGCTCATCTGTCATAGAGAACATCAGATTTGGAAAGCCTGAAGCCACTGATGCTGAGGTCATCAACGCCGCCAAGCAAGCAAACGCCCATGGCTTCATCACAAGTTTCCCAGACGGCTACAACACTGTGGTTGGTATGTGCTCTCATTTACGTTTTTAGTACTATGAAGAAGTTGTTTGTCATGTAAATATTAAAGTTTTAAGTTTTCTCAACCTAGGTGAGCGAGGTGTGACATTATCAGGAGGCCAGAAACAGCGCATTGCCATCGCCCGCGCCTTGATCAAGAACCCCAGCATCCTGGTTCTGGATGAAGCCACCAGTGCCCTCGATGCAGAATCAGAGCGGGTAGTGCAGGAGGCTCTGGATAGGGCCACAAGGGGTCGCACTGTGCTCATCATTGCCCATCGGCTCAGCACCATTCAAGGGGCTGACCTCATCTGTGTGATGAGCAATGGCCGCATTGTGGAGGTGAGGTTGCACAGTACAGCGAGAAATGGAGCCGCCTTTATCTTGTGTTAATATCTTGCCAATTTTATTGCACTATCTTCCAAGCTCCTAGAACGATCCAAGAGAATGTAATTCATTCAGTATTCATTAGTTCTTTGATAGATATACTGCATGCTTCTATATTATTGTACTGTGCCGTGCTCAGTTTTAATTAGATCTAACAGTGACCTTTTTTTCCCTTTCAAGGCTGGGACTCACTTGGAGCTACTGAGCAAAGGAGGACTCTATTCTGATCTGATCCGCAGGCAGAGAGCTGAGACACAGAAATGAGGCTGGAAGAAACAGTTTACCTTAGGTCTACAGATAGGAAATGTAATTCTGAAATGCATAGGTGAAACTTTGAATGAACAATAGGTGAAACATAAACTGTAAAATGATCAGTTCTTAGTCTAGTTTTATGACCAGTTTAAAGTCAAATTTCATCCACCATGTGAAATGTCTGAGTGGACCAACTGGACAGTACTGTACGTTGCAGCCAGTGGCTGCTGGACCTCATTATCCTTTGATTATTGGCCAAGAACACTACTGTACAGTATTTAATTTAATGGGAATTTTACAGGGTTATTTTCTCTTGTCCTGTACAATTTTACAATTTGTCCAGGAATGTAATGTATTTAGTACAGCAAAGTAAATAAAACACTTTTAATGAGAGGAAAATTCAAATCTTTTTCCACAAGGGTTATGGTACATGGGCACTGGATTTATTTTTTGTCACAAACACAGATGGTGGACAAACTAAAGGAAACACTTAACAACAAATAAATGTTAAGTACCTAATAAAGAGTAGTCTATTGGCCCCACCTTGACCTTCAAACCTTTGAATCCTGTCATAGAAATTCTCCGGTTCATTGATGGTCAAGAAGGTGAAAATGTCTACTTAGCACTTTGTACTCAAGAACTGATGTTCAGAGATCACAGATATGTTTGACATAACCCTGGTGTTCTTGAAGCCACACTTCATTTTACATTTGTATGGCAGTGTGTTAGAGGACATTATAATCATGAAATACTGCAGTGTCATGAGGGAACAGTGATTGCATGAACCTGCACCAAGTCTTTTAAAGCAACCTCATATTCCTTGGTTTAATGACCATGCAGGGCAATAATTGGATCTAATAACTTCCACAAGATAGATACAGATTCATCACCATGTTTAATTAACAGTTGACAACATTTTCATGGCTTGGGGGTTCATGCTCTTCACCTTGGATAAGTAATTTTCAAGTAACAGGCCTGCCATAAATACCAGCTTTGTGAAGCTCATGAACCAAAGTTTTCATTCAGACTGTGTTAGAGGTTTTGATTAAATTCTGCGTGCATAGTTTTGGGTTTGGTAACTATCCTGTTAAGGATCCATCTATCCTTGTGGGTAAGCTTCAACTTGCTATTTATCTGCTGACCTCTTTGGAGCTCTTTTAACTACCTGATGATGCTTTGAAAACTCCCATATAAAAGTGCTGACTGTTGGACCTCTTTAAAAGCTAACACATAAGTGGCATTCAACTTAATTTGACTCACCTCTATTGCTGCCTTTGTAATTGTAATTTAGTTAGTTCAAAGTTACAGTCCCTTTTTCATGTGGCATTTCCATTACTTTATGCACCCCTGTGCGCGCGCGTGTGTGCTGAGAGACAAGGTCAGACACAGGTAAATATTAACCATCACTCCAGGGTATACAGTATGTATTAATAACTTTCTCTGCTGTATGTTTTTTTCCTGATTGCAATCCTATGAAACGTTTATTTTATCTGAAAAAGATGTAGAAATAGTTTTCATATTCGTATTGAGAATGTCATTTTGTCACATCAATGTCCTGGATGCAACCAGGTTGCAACCCAATTTATGAATGTGTTGCAATTCATCGTTCGGCCTCTAGATGACCAACAAGACAAGCTTGCCACCTGAGAAGCAGCAAGTGCAGATAGCTCCAAGCTAAGATTAGCTAGCAAACATTAACCCCCAACTTGGAGCTTTGATCACTCAATAGTTTGCAAGCTTGACTAAGGCTGGCGTTACTGGCCAAAGATGCAGAAATATGAAAAGCTTGAAAAAATCGGAGAGGGTAAGTTGCACGCGCTTTAGAGCAAAGTTAATGTTAGCCTAGCTTGCCACTGGCTAGCATTTGTGCACTTGCAGGGTTAACTAACGTTAACGTTACATTGTACGTATGCTTGTTTGCATTAATTTGGGAGTTAACCTTGTGTAGTGCAATTTATACAGATGGTTCTCACGCTGGTCAGTGATAAAATGTGTCAGATGTGTCGGGTTTAAGCATACTGGTTAGTTTACAGCCATTAGCGTTGCCATGCCATTTATCACTAACTGCAAGCTATCTGTGATTTATCTTCTCCGAAGGTACTTATGGTACAGTGTTCAAGGCTAAAAACAGAGAAACCCACGAAATTGTGGCATTGAAAAGGGTTAGGTTGGACGACGACGACGAGGTATGTGCTTACGACAAAACAAGACAGCTAAGTTTATTTCGGCTAACGTTGTTAGCTGGCTAGTGGTGTTAGCAGGCTAGAGCTAATCATATTGGGTGTCATTCTTTCAGGGGGTGCCAAGTTCTGCCCTGAGAGAAATCTGTCTCTTGAAAGAACTGAAGCATAAAAACATAGTCAGGTCAGTCCTTTGCGCCCAAATTAAACATAACTTGCACGTTTATTTCCTGCCGTTATTTGTCAGTTTAACTGCTGGTGTGATGCCTAGCTGTCTGGAGCGTCAGCAGACTGTAACGTCTGACTGTTTTGTTTTCCAGGCTACATGATGTTTTGCACAGCGATAAGAAGTTAACCTTGGTTTTTGAATACTGTGATCAGGTGAGAGAAGCTGATGTAAAATGCTTTTTCTGGCATTTTTTATGGCTATATGATGCTAACTTGTGGCTCTCAACTGCAGGATTTGAAGAAATATTTTGACAGCTGCAATGGGGACCTAGATCCTGAAACTGTTAAGGTGAGAGATTAACATCCTGGACAGTCCATGGAGAGAATGTGACCAAGGCTTAAATGCGTGCTATATATAGCCATTACTTACATAGTGAAAATTATAGCCTGAGATTATTGTCAGCTTCTCAGTAATATTCATGCAAGTCTGGAATGAACTGCTTACATATTATCTTTGCTCTAAAAACTTGTTCTTCCACTCTCATGTGCAGTCATTCATGTACCAGCTGTTGAAAGGCCTCGCCTTCTGTCACAGTCGAAATGTTCTTCATAGAGACCTGAAGCCACAGAATCTCCTCATCAACAGAGTAAGTGCTGCATGTTTGGACTTTGACAGGCATGCTAGTAATTGTAAGCAAATCATTTATCTTGACATTGTATGGCCATAATGTTAAATCCCAAGAGAATGGCAGTGTCCACTCTTTTGTCTATGGCTTGTGCCTTATAGTAAGTCAATGCACAACTTGAATTCAGTAATAGATTGTGTGAAACATAGCTGTATATACACTGAAGTGGCTATAATTTATTAGTCTGGGTTAATGTAAACTTGGAATATTTATCACTGATGTTTATCTACAGAATGGGGAGTTGAAGCTGGCTGACTTCGGTTTAGCTCGGGCCTTTGGGATTCCAGTGAGGTGTTATTCAGCAGAGGTAGGTCATACATAACTAATTGAGGTTGTAGTTTTCAGTATTAAAGACTGCCAATAAAGTATCTGATACTGACAGCAAAAGAAAAATCTGTTTTGAATTGAGCCAATGTATACATCAACAAAAATCTCTGTATAATACCATATAGCTTACATATACTTATGAACATATTTGAAATTATGGTGGGGAATAGTAAGGCTAGTAGGGTTCCTGTCACTTAAGACCCAGCTGAAGGAAGAAAAAAAAACCCAAAATGTATATATAAGTAAATTTTGTTTTTGTGTAATTTAAAATGTGACACCTACAAGTGGTCAAATTAATAGCTCAGCATCGAAAACAAATGGACCTGCAAAGTTGATCTAAAGTCTGTCATAAAAACATTTATGGAGGCAAGGCTATGCTGTCATTTGGGCTATTAAGCTCAGGCAGTGGCCTATGAAAGAAGACAAGACTGAAACCTTTTTTTAATCCATTTGTTTTCATTTAGTAAAGTTCTACTGTGTGCAAAAAAAAACACTAGATTGGGGTTGTTGTTTAAAAAAAAAAAAAAAAAAGTTGCCCCGATGCACCAGTTAATCGTTACACCAGTGATGTGAAAATGTAATAAACAGAAAGCTGGAGGGGAGGCAGAGTTTAAAGCATTAATAATTTGAAAAATGGTCATTTGAAAAGGTCATTTTAGAAGATGATTTATCTTGAGACATTTGCACCGTTTAAGAAAGAAATAATTAATGATTCAGAGTTACTTGGATTCACATATTCTTTGCTGTGTACAACAAACTTTATATGCACATCGAAGGAATCTGTTTACCTTATTTGAGGTGATAGTGCCACCAGTTAACCGTTTGTTGTGGTGATGGTACATCATTTTGTTCAAGTTATTAGAATTATTGTTTCCCAAATCTGTAATGTTCAGCATTATCCATCCTCTAGGATTTGTTGAGGATTTCAGAATGTGTCTTGTAAAAGGCTATTTAGCTGTATTTTATAGTTACGTCACAAAACTTGGGAATGGTGCAGCAAAATGGTGCAACAAATAGTGCAGAACTCCTTATTTATCTTTTTCAGCTCATAAACACGTTCTTACCTTGAACAGTGTATCCAGCATGTCCTGCACACAACAGGACAGCTGAATCGAGCTTAAAATGCTGGGTGCAGGTTGTACTGTGGGATGAGCCAGAAGTCCATCCACGACATAGACTTTCTTTACACTCCAACACACACTTGAAACATCTGACACTGAAAGTAGAAATCACTCAGTATTAGTGTGCAGTCACTGGCATGCTTCTTTGAAGGCTGTAGTGCACCAATCTGACATTTTAAGATTAGTAGGAAGCACACGTTTGCTATTCCCACTAGAAGATATGCAAATGTAATTGTGTTCTTTTTTAGCTCCCCCTGTAGAAATTAATGGCAAAGAGTGAATAGTGTTATCTGCTGGTCAAATTGTTAACATTTTTACTCTTCCTTTCTAATCGTTCTAATGAGTTCAACTTATTAACTTTTCAAGCTGAAGCACTTTCAGCTGCTTTCAGCTAGTCTACACATTCTCTGTGGGAGATGTTTCATGTTTTTGTAGTTTGGTGTGTCATGTCACTGCCTCATCCTGAAGTGTGTGAAATATTTTGATGCGAGATGGGGTTTGGTAGCTTGGCAAATGTGAAATGTCCCGCAGTATTTAGTTGTCATGTGCTTCTGGCACCAAAAAGTTCTGTGAATGAATACTCAGCTAAAACAGTTTCTTAAAATTGTCAACAGTTGTCATGGCAACCAGATGGTAGTTGATGGAAGTTTACCTGTTATTATTGCTGCTATGACTCATGTCTTTATGAAATCAGCGTCAATACAAAAACGTACAGCAAATGTCAGGTAAAATAAGAGTAAAATGAAAAACGCTAACCCAGAATATATGTACAGTGAATTCCTGAAGGTTCAGTACCATCACCAGAGTCATTCATAGTCTCCATTTTTCACGCTGTATGCCTGTGCTCTTACAATCTGTGTCTAGGTGGTGACATTGTGGTACAGGCCTCCAGATGTGCTCTTTGGTGCTAAACTTTATTCTACCTCAATTGACATGTGGTCTGCTGGATGCATATTCGCAGGTTTGTCTTTGTTGATACAAATGGGGATCAGCTGTTTATGTTACCTGTTTTTCTGACTAGATAATTGATGATTAAGGTTAAGGCTAGTACAAATAAACTGGTCCATTATAGATTTTGAAATTTTCAGCCTAACTGCAAATGTGTGAATCATTTTGACCACATTTGCTTTTCAGAGCTGGCTAATGCAGGAAGGCCCTTGTTCCCTGGAAACGATGTGGACGACCAGCTGAAGAGAATCTTCAGATATCCTTTTGACATGACTTGTATTGGCGAGATAGATCCCCATGCCTGTTTGTTAAATGAGACAAAATTGAAATCATAGAGGTAGGTTGAGCAGCAATTGTTGATCTGCAATTTTTGAATTATTTACCAAGAATAGAACTGATGAGCTGGAAACACAAGTGCTTCTTTAACTGTATGCCACATTGTTGGGAACGCCGACTGAAGAGCAGTGGCAGACAATGACAAAACTCCCAGATTACAAGGTAAACCACTGATGTCATTTATTTTCTAAAGCCTGCAGTGGGGGAGGGCTTTTAGTTAGGTAGTTTACAATATATTTAAATGAATTCTTTAACTGAAGTGCTGTTCTCTGCTCCATTTCCTCTCTGCCTGCAGCCATATCCCATGTATCCAGCCACCACCTCACTGGTGAATGTGGTCCCCAAATTAAGTAGCACAGGACGAGATCTGCTGCAGGTAATTTGGCTTTCAGCTTGCCTACCTTTGATTTTTTTTTTCCCCAGAAAGTTGGGTCTCCAGTACTGTCTTTCTGCAAATGCCTGCAGACGTGTTTTCAAGTATTAGTGTGTGCACAGTATGTTATTGTGTTTATGTACAAAGTGACTCAGTAACAGCGACAGTAACTCACCAGTAGTTTACAGGTTTACCTGGAAAGCATCTGATTAAATGCTGTTGCACATATACTAAAAATTTCCTTTGCTCTCACCCAGAACTTGTTGAAATGTAATCCTGTCCAGAGGATCTCTGCAGAGGAGGCCTTGCAGCACCCCTACTTTGCTGATTTCTGCCCCCCATAGATGCTAAATTGCCTCTCACTGAACCTCGGCTGCCAGAATCAATCATCCTTTATTCTGTTGGGTCATTAGGACCTGTCCCTACAAGGCAAATCTCTTACTGGTTTTAATATACTTCCCTGCATTTCATCTTGTTGTGCCTCCTTGTGGAACAGAGTCCCAGTGGCTCTGCAAGGTTTTAAGTTCTTTTTTAGGTTGCAAGCTTGTCTGTTCTTGGTCTATTTTGGTGTGTATTTATATGCTCTTCCTATCTGATAGCACTAATGTGGGAGTATGCAATATGTTGCATTGAATAAATTAAAACCTGTGGAAATGGTTCTTAACCACAAGCCCCTTCTGCTCCATGAGAATCAGTTTCAATTTGGTTAATTTTTGTTGATTATTTTTCATTTTAGCACAGATACCCTCATGAGTTTATAAATGGTCGATCATGAATTAAATGCCCATGGAATCTGTAGTGATGCCGCCTAGTTCAATTAATTTTGCAAACCTTGTGTAAAATTAATATCAGTACATGTGCCAGCACATGAATTACAGTGATACAATCTTAATTGTTTCGTTTTCGATTGTTTTGTTTTTCTTGCACAGCAGTTTTTCTAATTTGCTCACTGAGAAGCTGGTGGTGGTGGTGACTGCAGATTCGTGGGGCAGCCGCTGTCAGGCAGTCACTGTTAACAAATGTCCAAAAGTAACTGTTATTAGAAAGAAAAGTTGTACCAAAGTGATAAGTCACTTAAAGTAACATACCGGCGTTTGTCAGCTGAAAATTCTGCAAAAGCCTCAACAATCCCATGACCACCTCATCTGCTTTAGTTAACCCTTCTGACTACAAAAAAGACCACAGACAGACTTGTATGTTTCATTTTTTGTTTTGCATACATACAACTCTTTCCCACTGCCTAATATAAGATTGTATAATAGCATGGGAAGCTAATTTATATATATATATTTTGTTATTTCTCAGGCTTTTATTCCATTTTGTATTTGTCTTTTGTGCACTTTGTAACTGACAGTTTAATTTTAAACGATTTAGTTAACATCCATTATATAAAGTATGTTGAGCACTGAGAACTAAGTTAAAGCCAGGTTATCAATGAATGGGCCAAAATAGTTAGGACCAGTGGACCATTAGTGTCATATTGCATTTTTTCATTCTCGTTTTTGACATCATCTTTTATCATTATCCTAATGTTCTTTAGCTTTTCTAAGATGCTTATTAGCTTTTGTACTAGTTAATGGAGAGATTAAAAATCCACTGATAACCTGTAATATCATGCAGTGATTGTTTTGCACCACTGGCTGTGTCCATTTCAGTTACTTCTTTTAACAAGGTAAACAGCTTGCAGTTTCTGCAGTGTTATTTTACTCCAGATTGTTACAGTACTACTTATCCCATAATGAGTTGTCTTTGAAGTAGCTGCCGAAATAGGGAAAGAATTTATTTTCATCTTGCTGATGGAAGACAAGATAATGGAATGCATGTATTTATTAATAATCGAATGTCTGCTTATTTTTGCATTTAGTTTCTTTTTTTATGAAACACAGCATGACTTGTCAGTTGGTACAGAAGCTCTCCTTTGATGAAATATGACACTCAGATCTATGGCATTTACAAAGCTATTGTTAGTATTCATAGCGCTTGAAGGTTGTGTGCGTGGATGAAGCTGTGATTTTTTATTGAAAGACAAACCTTAGGGGGCATTTGCTCTTAGTATTTCATTCTGTCATTTGTGAAGACAAGAAATTTCAACCATTTCAGACAGACTGCTGTAGAGCTACTTTATACAACTTTAATTTGAATTTTAAATGAAGAATGGATTTTGCACTTTGCCAGTATCTTTAGTTTCATCGGTAGAATTTGGGTCATGTATTTAGACAAATACTGTCAGTGGTCTTTGTGTATATTTCAGCCATTATGGCTCTGTATTCAATAAAGTGGACATAAATACATTGGTTTACGTTTGTCTGGAAAAAAATGTAGCTCATGCATTGTCACATCAAGCATTTCAACATTTGGGGAAATATTTTCTCTCCCTAGACTCCTGAATTTCATTATTAATTCAACACACAGGTGAGGACTGTGCAGCCATTATGCATTAAATACCGATCAATAAATTCACTAGACTGGATATTTCCCTCCTCTTGACTTTGTTCATTTTCATTCAGCTTTACTTTGCACCACAGCCTGTCAGGTTTGATTTGACTGGGTGTTGTCCTTGCTTAGGCTGGCATGGACTGTCAGGGATTTGTTTTGGAAAGCTCAGGACAGCTTTATTTCAAACTGAGTGAGTTACACATGATTAAGAGTGTTTTAACTATTTAATGTACATTTAAAATCACAAATCTACAATATAATGCACACATGGAGCCAGATGAAGCAAGTCCAGTTCCCCAGATGTCTGTGCATGCAGTCCTTCCATGAAATATTCACACAGGCTACCTGTAAGAACCAGTCTTACAGGCATTTTGTTTCAGCTCAAGCCACATTCTGGCCATTTAATCTATAAAAGGTGTCAGAAGCACATTGCAATTCTTCACACCCACATAATACCTTTCCATTCTCGAGTATTGCACAATCCCAAGCCTGGTTTGAGGAGTATTTTCTTGATTTCAAAGTTATAATACATTGTACCACAGGGCATGGAGCATATCATTTTGATTCATCTGGCTCCAAAATACATTTTGGACAATACAAAGTGAATAACAAGGTTAATAATACATTAAGAAGAGACCAGAGATACTAGGAATACACAATGGTCATGCAAGGAAGAAAATGGGTGATGTGCCGAACATTATTATGCATCAAGCTGTAAGAATAAAATAGTTCAAATCTATTGTTTGACAGAAATATATAGAATACCGTCATCTATTTGGCCATAACTATGCAGTAAAATATCAATTTAAAGCTACTTAATAAGCACAAAGGGTTGAATATGTGATGTTGCCAGTTCAGATACACTCTGCTGTTCTTTGACTGGTAGTAAGGCAGGGGGTGGGGAGCGAGAGGTAAAGACTCAGGGCATTTCATAATTCTCACAGCCACAGTTTACTGTAAATGCTGGGTCAGCAAGTTTCGTGCCCAGCCACTTTTATGCTCAGTAATACGACACAATCAAAATCCTGACAATGCAACATCATCATCAGTATAGCATCATTGTGTAACATGAATTGGCATCAATGTCTTTTTTTTTTTCATTTGAATATTGTGATAGTATTAAGTCGCATTATTAATATACATCCACGCTGTAATTTGCAGCTGTTCATTCTACATCCATTCCAGCTGTTGGATAAGCCATGAATTGAAAATGGGAATTCCAAATCAAATTGTTATATATGTCAGTCAAATTGATAACAGTAGTATCTTAATCAATGCATTTATTGCTCATGACACAACACCACCAATTCACCATTTTTTTTCCCCCCAAACACCCCTGAAAAGTAAACAGATTTCCGCTTGGGTAAAGTCTCTTCATGAGGTGGCGTCTGGCTCCTCGTGGAGTTTGTTCTTATTCCTGATAATGCTGGAGCAGTGCACACACACACACACTGTGCGCACTGTGTGTAGTTAAACTACAGCCAATAAGGTAGTCACAATCACAGACATCCAGTCATTGGCTTTGGAGTGATGGCTGATCTCCAAGGGTTTGTGCTTCACATCAACAGTCATCTAATACACAAACAACAGAGTAATAAAGCTACAGTGATACGAACACCACTTACTTGATTGGCATTATATTTTAAAGTTTCACATAAAAAAACCCTCTGCAGACTGTTCTCTGGATTGTACTCTTAACAAGTTATCATAGTGACGATATGTAAGGTGTAACCTACAAGTACATAACTGTACTGCCAAGGAATTAAATAACAGAGTGAACATTAACCAGAGAGGAAGTAGACTGACACGAAGATAAGAAGAAAAGTTGTGTACGTGAGGAAGATGGTTAAATATAGAGTTTATTATACTTGATCATTTATACATCACAAACTGTGTTATTTGTGGCTTATTACATGTACTGGAATAACAATAGGATACAATGATGCAATTGTACAATGCATTTCTGTAGTAAATCAACTGAATCGAATGGGGCCAGGGGTTTATGTTTTGAGGCAATTCTCCTGTATCTAACAAAGTCTATTCAATTGTCGGTCATATAAATGACTGGAAATTGGAAGACACTTATGGTCCACTCAGATAGAAACACATTCAAGGCCTAAACTTGGACTTGTTCAAGTGTCATTGGTAAATTAACGGTCCCTTTCCACATTCAATGTCCAAGTGCCTTCTGGTGCAAGAACAGAGATGAAGAAACACTTCTTATATATCTATATATACTGTATTTGACAAATGTCTCACATGAGCAATATAGAATTTCTTCATGGCATTTGATCGCGGGTATTTACAAATTTCTGTGAAGTTTAGGAATGTCACCAACAAACTTTTATACTCCACTAAGATTCAATAGAGAATAGATTACTATCACAGGGGTTTGTGCTGATGAACACCTTTAAAAGACGTGGTCATGTAAAAACCATAGTTGAGCATTTGAAAGAAATGCAAAAGGAAGCCTGATTGTTTCTGTTCTCATGAATCGATCCATTAAACAGAATAAAGGGCCAACTTTTACAGCAGGCTAAATGCTCTTCTTTGTTTTGACAGTCAGTGTGTCGAACATAGCAACACTAGCCCAAAAAATGGGACACAGTAATGAAAATCAAAATGTCAGCTATATAAAGATAGAAAGATACAATCAACTGCATTGTGTTTCCTCCTGACTCCCGTTTTGAACGTAGTGTAAAAAATCGGTTATTCAACAAAATCCAATGAAGCTTTTTCTGTTGCCCCAGCATCCAGGGGGAAATCAGAATTAGTTACTTGCACATATACAAACAAGCTCGGTTTCCTCTTCCATCTCAGTATATACATTAAATTTCCAGCAGCTCTCATTGTAAAGATATAATCAAGAGGTCTTAGTGATTGGATGTGTCCAGTCTTCAAATTAATGAGACAATTCAAAGCCTCACAGAAGCAAAGGCAGCAATGAAAACTGGTTTTATCACTTATCACTCATCAAATGCTTGGACTCGGGTCAGGTACAGTGAGTAAGTCTTCAGATCAATAATCAACTTCTCAAAGTTGAGCAGACAATCTAACTGATGACAGGTATAAGGTCTTTCAATGCAGCACTGTTGAGAGACTTCCCTTTTACACCGACAATAGACTGCAACGCTACACATACCAATCCACTGCAATCATTTCTGATTGATATACATTATAACTTTTACAACAATATTATGTAACTTAGTACAGTTCAGAATCGCTTTTTGGACACATTTATCTTTACTGATTCAAAAACACTCTAAAGTCATTGGATTGAACAAAAAAAAAAATCCACAAAATGAGACATGAAAAAATTAAAGTTGATGCCTTGAAATGGCAGTTAAACCTGAGTTCTGTTTTGGAAGTGGTCTTTTTTTTTGTCTGATGATAGTATTCTATTTCTATTCAGGCATTGATAAAGTCTACTATGCTTTTGAGTATACACTCACCTTTTTCTGTAATACA
>OMKZ01000649.1:1751-18041 GCA_900302535.1 Neoniphon sammara
CCAGGTTTTTTAAAAAAAAAAAAAAAAAGGGGGGGGGGGCACACTTTCATAAAGAAGATTTACAATCACTTCTTTGTTACTGAATGAAAATGAAAGGCTGAGGGGCTTCAGATATGTACACTCACTCACACTGGGGACAAATGTCTAAACAACAAATTAAATTTAGGTGCAAAAGCAGAGTTTAGGCCCAACATCTACACAGTACTTATTGGATTTTGAAGGGAAATGACATATCTGGTTTTAGTTCTTTGCTGCATTAAGCATACACACAGCTGAAACATTACAGACGACTACCCAGTGCCAAAAGCTCTTACAAATGTGGCCACAGCAGAAAACAGCAGCCTCTTCACAAATATAATGGTGCCATTTTGGTTTGATGCATGCTCTAGCAGTCAGCCAATTTTGTATGAATGACAACACAAACAATTTTTTATTTATTTATTTTTTTTACTGGGGATAGAAATGATCACCTTCCAATTTTTATAATAAACATATTTTTCCATAAATAAGAACATTGTGCCAGAGGGCATTTGAGGAAGAAAACAATCAACTATACTCTGCATATCTACAATAACGTCCTGTCAAGAATACAGGATTCAGAGTAGCTTTTAGTGTTGAAAACCCAACAGTGGTGACCATCTTCTCATTCTTCCCATGATTATCTGCTAGGTGAGGTAATTGCCTTAATGGAGCAATTAAAATTGCAGCAAGTCAGAGGAGGACTGGCGAAGTGCCAAAAGTACAAAATTTCACCACAGTTCACAGTCTATACCATAAAAATATTCTGAATATCCACTGAAAACGTCTTTTTACAGTATAACAGTGAGGAAACCACCATGTTTGAACCCCAGAAGTAGTTAGTTTTTTTCCTTATCTGCTCCTTTACAAAGAAAAATTTTGCTGTTGAAGCCCTGTGCCCGCATTCACCTCACAGCCAATCAAAAACTTAAAACTATGTATGATATTTGACATGGTTAATATGTACATACTTACAAAGCAGGAAAACAATAAGTTAAATCCTTTCATACAAAACCTGCAGACTGTGTACATACAAAGGCCTGTGGACATAAGTATTCCAGCACAAAACAGGGCATTCTACACATCCAAATAGTCTTTTTTTTTTTTTTTTGTCCAGTGCTCAGTGTCTCTCTCCAGCGAAGCCAACTGGTCTGATACATTTGCAGGATAGTCATACATATAAACACGACATCACTATGGGACTAAGCACCATAAAAGATCCACAGCTAGCAGCTGGTGCTTAGCGTCTTCAGTCCTTCCCCCATTTTACCAGGTTCACCTTTACATACACAGAACACATCCATGGCTTTCGTTTCCTTAAATTCAGACACACATAGACCCTCCCAAATGTAACCATGAGAACAGCCTTTCAAAAGCAAACATGTAAATTCCACTTTAACTAAATCTAGGTGATAGAGAGGCGGAGGGTCTGAGAAGGAAACTCGCTCTGTGGAGAGAGAGAGAGAGAGGCTTTGGCGCCAGTCTTATGTCCTCGTTTAGTGTCTCTCGCAATCCCGTGTTCACTTTGGGGACAGATCCTGGAGGGAAGCGAAGGGCGAGTTGCTGGACGAGGGCGACACTCCCTCCATCTTGCCTGGGGACCCGGTGGAGGAGCTCACGCTGCTGAGGCTGCCATCCAGCAAATCTGGAGAGTGACTGAAAGAGAGCCAAGTTCAGCAGGACTGCAGACTGTGATAATGGTGCAACAATCATATAGTGCATTACAAGATGCATCATTACTCCGGAGGAGTCTAGTCATGAGAATCTCACATTTGATTTCAATTTGTGCAGAATTTTCTCTGACAGCTTGAGTTTAAACATTTTAACCCAGCAAACCTGGTCTGTTTTGCTTGACAGGTTTAACTTCTCCACAAAATCTTACCAGGAACTGAGATCTGATAGGTTGGAGACGTCAGATGACAGCATGGTGGTGGTACCCTGAAAGAGCCTCTTAGGCTGGCTTTCTGTTTCCATTTCCCCTGCGGAGTAAAAGACACTTGCATTTTAAAAAAAAAATTCCAACCACCACAAAACCTTTTGCAGTTCATGAGGTCTATGGTGAATATAAAGGGACAGTTAAATGCTTTTTTTTTTCCTTTTGTCTTTATTTGATACAATAGTATACCGAAGTGAATGGTTTGTTATGGTTATTTTTTCCTTGTGCAAGTAACAATGTGCTGTTTGTGACCAACTAGCCCTACTAGATTCTTAATATTTTGCTTTGAGAGTCTCTTGCAGGGCAAAAATACATACAACTCAATCTCAAAAATGATTTCCGAGAATGAAGACAATTGTGTCTCACTCTGATGTAGCATAAAATAAACGGATGAGTTAATGGCTGAGTCAGTGTCCAAGTTTTGAGTCACTGTGTTAAATCATCAAGTCACGTCATGCTAGTGAATCACAGCAGCTTGCATCCTCCTGGCCAAATTTACTTGAGTCAAATGCAAATTCTAATTTGTAGAGGCTATGCCACTGACGCATCCTGATGAGACATTAAGATTTCTATGTCTATGAAAATTGAACTAGTCATGAAAGCTTTCTTTGTACTCCACATTTACCAAAGTACTGTAAGTGGAGTCTGAGATTCAACAGAATTTCAAAGACAATTCCATTTTTTTCCCAACCAGGGTTTATTTTCCTGAGCATCTGCCATCGTAACAACTGATTGGGTTGGCTGAAACTTTCATCATTCACTTCATTGTGGAGCTTTGTGTACCTTCAACATGCAGAGTGCTGCTCTCCAACACACACCCTGGGGTTCAAAGCGAGTACAAGTCCTTTGAACACAACTCATATTGCAACGGGACCTGCTTACATCCAATGTTCTGATTATCAATTGCCTGAAACTTTCATACACTGTAGTATTAGAAGTTAAGCTAACTAGAGTGAGTTTATATATACCATATGTATAAAAAGCGAGAAAATATGTTCTGTTCATTTCAGGTTGATTTGAAATTCATAAATACAAATGATTTTGGATGTAGGCATTCTAACAAGTGCAAGGTAAATGTTTTCAACCTGAAACAATAAAATCTTGTTCTTCCATTTCTAACATGACCTGAATGCAGCAGTGAACTGGCAAAAACAAATAAGTGCTGTCAAAAGTATCGAATGGACTATTTGGATTTAAATGTGATATGACAATTTGTTGAATCAAAGCTATTTTACAGATGTGTTACTGCATGTTCTTAGGCATTTTAAATTTTTGGTTATTTAACTATTGGAGACTGCATTGGCCCTCTGGGTGTGTACTGGACAGCAGCGCTCTCTACAAGCAAGTATTATATAAAGCTCTGCAGTGAAGCGCTGAAATTTTTAACACAATCTATCGTGATGTCAAAAACCACAGAAAATAAGACCCAGGCTGAAAATCCTCCTTTGAGGTGTACAAGAATGCCTCAAAAAAAAATTAAACAAGCCCAAGGTTTGTGGCTTCCATACAGCACACAGTTCTAACAGAAATATTGACTTAAAATGTATTTACATTTACTTTGAGCTTTGCATGCAGCAAAAACCAAGCATTTCACTTCACTGTCCCAATATTTTCAGTACTGCCTCGAAGTGCACAAAATACAACCTTTATTCTGAACATGGTTATTTGCATAGGATTACAGACAGTTCACTGCTATTCTTAAATGAAGTGGCTCTTGCTTTGGTGGAACTTCACCAATTCACTTTGGTCTACTCAAGGGGAAAGTACCCCGTTAAATAGACTGGGCTTAATTATGCTAAAAGCACTTAGTATATAGGATTTTTGAAGGCATGTTAGGTACCCCACCTTTGCGTTTTATTGGCCCAAGTATGCTGGCTCTGATGCAGTTGATTGGGCTTTGACTCCGCCGGCTGAAGAACACAGAAAACCAAAACATGTTGCCAAACAAATATATTTTGAACAGCCAGGATCAGTGTGTTGGATGTAGCTACGGAAAGCTCAATCAGAGAAAAAAAAATACACTCTACATTTTATACCAATACCGTATATGGTGTCCAGACTCAAAAAGATGCTGGAGTATTACTTGATTACATATCAAGTTGTGACTGGATTAGCTACCCAACATGACGGCTGTATTGAGTTCAAACTGTACTAGGTATTATTTTTAACTGTTGAAATTCTTGTTTCTTTAAATTTAGAGGGGCTGAGAAATAAAGCTCCTCTGCTAAAATGCTCATCATGAAAAAGACTAACCCTTCAAAAACCAGTCTAGGATGAATACAAATTATTCACTGGAGTGCAATATACTGCATCTAGCTCTGTTCTTTAATACATTTTCATGATTATGGCACCGTAACACTGTGCTTATCATATGTATCAGAAAAAAGAAGCAATAGCTAGTAACACTGGACATAACACTCAAAAAAAAAAATATATTATTATTATCCTATTTATAGGCACAGGAAAATGACCCAAAAGCTTAACTACAGCCATTGGGTGTCAGAAATTGAGGGAATGTTTTCTCTGATATCAGTGAGTGCTTCACTTGCATGGGAAAAAATATCTATGAGGATAGCAGGGGGATAGCAGACTGAGGGGTTATGCAACACAGTTCAATAAAGTGTTTTTACCCTGGTGCAGCTGCCACAATGCCACGGTCAACATGACCCAAAATCTAGTGAGTCAGTTAGGGTGAAACAGATCACTCCTGTAAACCCATGACAGCTGTTAACAACCACTGCTTCCACCCTGGAAGGCGGATCCTTCTCTGTAAAGCCCTTCATAAGGTTTTCCTATTTTTCCCATAGTGAAGGCTTTCATATGTTGGATGTTTGGTTGGACTGCTGTGATGCAGTGATATGCGTATACATATATACACATACTGTATATGATCAAAAAACACTCACTTTTACTTTAGCTGGTGTGAATCATTTTGATGTCATATCACATAGGGAATGTGATATATGCTACAGCTTGGTTGATACAGTCTCGGTCACTAACCTTACCTGGCAAGCCATGTGCGCTCACATTATTGTGTTCCTCATAGAAAAGATTTATGGCAGCTGACCAACTAGGAAGCCAGAAAGCTGAGATCCTGTTCAAATAAACAGCTTGTAATTTAGCTGTCTATGTCATTGCCACCAATGTGCCAAGTGACTGTGCAAAAGCGGTGCCTTGTCTTTGCCTTCACTGTACAGGTACAACTATTTCGCTTTGGGGATTTATCCCAAATATGTGAAAAATAACCTTAAACTACACAAAAATGGTCAAGCAACCACACTTGCCCAAGTGCAAAGTCATTTTCCAACTGAACAGACTAACAAAGGCAAAGCTTGGTCATTCAACCAGGGAGAAATTGCGATCAAACTGGGGCCAGTTGTACTACTGCAGTCAGTAGAGAGCTGAGATGTTTATAAGACAGAATTGTATTTAGAGTAAATGTAAACTAAAACTGACACGTTATTAGGCTTAGTAACCATAGGCATTACTTAAAGAGCAGCTGCTCACCTGAAGCGCCGTGTTGGACTAGGTATTGGGCTGGGTGTTAGGCCATTGCTGCTCACAAGGATTTGTAGTGAAGGAGAAAAACACTGCTGCTTGTAGGAAAGGGAAATGAAGAGACAGTTTAGCTTGAACTGTAATGAAGAACTTCAACTGTAAGAACTGCAGTGCCTACAAACATCCAACAAATATACCTTTTTTCCTATCCCTCTGGTTGGGGATGGGGCAGGGGACACAGGCACAAAGTCAATGCGCTTTGGAGACGATGACGCTGACTTCTCCAAATCATTGTCACTCTGTAACAAGACACACTTATCAAACACAAGGATTACCACTTTATCTTAATTTGTATCCCTGTGGAACTACATTACTGAGATAACAGAAACCATCAAATGGGGAAAATGTTGGAGTATTATACTACCGACTCAGTCTGTCCTTGAGAGACTGGTGGCCCTGTTAACTCCATGTGTTTTGATCTAGCATGTTTGTATTTGTCCACACTCAAACAATAGAGAGTGGCCAACAACGGCCATAGGCCAAAACATGCACTGTGAAGGCAGAGGAATACTGACTTCCACCAATCCTCAGCAGTGTAATATATCAACAACAGCTCATGGTGTTGGACATACTGTAATGAAAGAAACATTCTTTACCAGACTGAGGCTTTCTTCCCAGGACTGGCTCATCTGCATGGCTGCTTGGACTTCCCTGTAATGCATAGAAAAATGAATAAGGTTAAGAGTGGATTAGTATTCTTCTTGATACAAAGTAATTGTGATTTGAGTACAAATTCCTTCATCCAACAGCTGCACTGGTTACTTACCGCTCATGAGCTGTCTCTCTGTTCATCACATCTACACCCTCTTCCTGCAGGAGCACACAAAGAAAACTGTTTTGAAGTGTCAGTCATTGTTTTCTTAATTATACGCTTTCTACAGAAGTTCTATTACACCAACATTTTAAATCACTCTACAGTCTAACAGTATCACTGAAACCCAGATCTAATTTTGACTCAAAGGTACAACCTCATTAGATGTCAAAAGATAAACTTGTAAGCTTTGCACTTAACATGATTAGGAAACACAATTCAGCTGGTAGTCAACGATGTAGAGCAACTATTTCCATTGTTGGAGTTTGATACTACCAATTGATCAACTCTGTGAGATCGATGGCCCTGTGAACTCCACAAACTATGGCTCTAGCATGTTTCCCAGTCACCGTCACTCCCTATGGCTTGAGAGGGGGACAGCGGTCTGACATGCATTTTTTTCATCATCAAACATTTACATACATTGTTCTCTGGTGTACCAATAACACCCCAAGTTCTCTTACTTGTTTTATCTGATGAAGTCTTGTGCTGGGAACTCGAATAGGCGATGAGGGGACCTGTAAAGAAGGATGTGCATGGAAGAAAATGCTCAACACTGAATAATTTACAGGCTGTTATTGAAGTGAAAATATGTGTAACGAAAACAGAATTTAGTACCATATTGGGCCTGTTCACAACTGTAGTGCTATTTCTCCTGCTGCGCAGAACCTCTCTCTGAAACACTTGGGAATTATCACTGCAATGACAAATTCACAAACTGCTGATTATATTTTCATGTATGTTTGGCAATAGCTTCAATCCAATAATTCAGCCTGAGAGCAGAGGGAATTACTTAAATATGTATGACAATTACTTTATGCATTAAAAAGTGTTGTATGTAACTCTTATTGTAACCAAGTCAAATAGTAAAACCTTAGGCCATTTATCATGGGTGCACTGTTGGATCTTCTCAAGTGTCCATCGGTCTGAACTAACGAAGATGGAATATCCAGATCCAGCTCCATCTTTTCTTGTGGCATGACTCCTGGGTTGTTCATCTTGTTAGCTAGGGCTGCCTAACACTAACTCATGGAGCCAATCAACTGGCTAACAAACTCAATGTTGCTAGCTGGCTGCCTTCCAAACTTCAAAACGTTTCAGACGGATAGTCCAATTAGCTATAGTAACTTTACATGTTTCGAAATATCGTTTATCAATCAGGTAACGTTAACTGAGCTGACGCTGGAGACAGGCAAACAAACAAGCTAACGTATTTCACTCACAGCAGTCTGCAAGGCCCTATCGTCGGTGTAATTAGCTGTCAAACATAACTAGCTTAATATCACAACAATACTGTCAGCCAGAACTGGTCCGTGCTAACGTTTCATATAACGTTATGACCAGTCACCAACTTTCCTGATGATTATTAACGTTAGCATACCTTGGCTACATACCCCACAATGCCCGGTAACTGCACGCTAACGACCAGTTAGTCTGCGGGTGCAAAGCAGCAGTGCCTGGCGACTTAAGCGCTAATAAAGTTACACTTGCATGCTAACGTTTTAAGTTAGATAAACTGACCAGCCTGATAGTTAACAGCTGACTGTTCGTCTAAGTCTAACGTAGGTGACGTTAATGTAACGACGTTGCTGTAAACTGATGATAACGCTAGCCTCTGTGCAGCTAATACAACGTTGCAAGCTAATGTTGTGCTACTCGTTAGCCAGTCGATTCCAGCTAGAGCAAACTATCCAGCGAACGCTAGCTAACTAGCCGGATAGGTTAGCTAAGTTAGCATACGCCAGTAGCCACAATGCCATGTCCAGAGTCTGGGTCATCAAGTAACTAAATATCCCCGTCCATCAGTCTGATAGCTACGGCTGCTCATACAGTTTAACTAAACAGAGACTAGTGATAATGCTGTACGCTCTACAAACAGTTTGGTGTTTCGTTTCTGCTAGGAGCCGCCGAAAATGGGAAGGATCACTGATGATCACAAGGCGGCTAGCTAACGCTAGCTAGCTAAAAACTTCACGCCCATTCTAGTTTAACGTTAGCAAACCTGACCAATGAAAGAGCGTTATTTACCGGCGTGCACAGGCAGAACTGGGTGAACAGTATCCTTTTTAATTACGATGGCTCCGTCCTAGACAAACCCTGAAACATTATATTCATTCTGTCTGCTATGTCAGTACTAAAATACACGAATACACCCCGTTTCACACTTTGCAACGGCTAAGATGAAAATATGATTACTTTACTGTCTTTAACCAAGGCTTGTCACCAAACATCCTTGCCCGCAAGAGGGCATTCTTCATACAGATAAATCTGTGAGGCAGTGTAGGATAACTGGCTATACTTGGTCCTTTTATTTTACATTAGGCAGATTTTTAATTTTCACAACAGCATTACTGTTATGTTTAGCTAACTTCTATCTGTACATTTAAAATTGCATTTGAAACCCGTGGGAATATGTAAGCATTTTCAGAAATCATCTTTACGCCATGTGTATGTATTTGACAAACTTGATAGTCTTTAATCGGTCCATGGAAGCAACAATAAGTGAAAAAGTGACATATAATACAGTGAGCAATCTTGACATACATGGAATGGATTGCCTTATTGAAAAAGCTTAACTTTGCAGCAGCTTAGCGTGGATAACAATGTATTTTGTTATAAAAGAAACTGTCTTTCCCTTCCACTATGTATTAAGTTCCCACCGTTCACTGGATAACATGTTTCTATGCAACCTCTTCTGGTTATATGCTGGTGTAGTGGACAACATACCTTTTGTGTGGCCCTAATCAGTGACTTTCTGTAACGTTAAGGCCAGGGAGCTTGGAGGTCATGGTCTGGTGACACTAACACGGGCCAAACACACTGAGTCCTTCTGCTGTCCTCTATTAACACTTAGCATGAACTACTCCAGTTTTTGAAACAGCAGCTGTCATTCCTAGAAAGCTAGGAGTTTAATTGGCTTCCTGACATAACTTAAGTACTACAGATAAAATCCCAATTACCACACTTTTTAGGAGCCCTTTTAACTACTCCAGATCATCCATGCTTTCCCCTCCATTGGCACCATCAATTGGACATTAGTGAATTTACTTGGGCTACATTTTATACACATCTTTGTAGGAAAATTTTGTGAAAGTTGTGATACTTAAACATAGCAGCATTGCTCTGAATAAATTACCCCTTAAATTTAATAATAAAAAAAAGGATATTAAAGGTGTAAGGGGGTGTAGAGGCATTTTACTAATTTCAGTCAAAACTGAACTGGACTCCATGCGGTTTCACGCAGACATGGCTCTATCTAAGGCAATCAAACTTCCCAAAAATTGAAATGACATTTGTATGTGGTGTAGAACTGGCAATGCAGAGATCAGGATTATCACCATATAGTGTATCCTCAGGGACCCTGAGCATAAAATCCATGTGAAATGAGCTGCACTCAGGACAGTATTTTTTCCATGACACAAATATAAAGAAATCAGATATAAAATGAACTGCAAAAGCAAAACAGCCATACAATAAAATAGTAATGAAGTGCTCTTCATGCCTTGTACTTCTCCTTCCCTGTGTCACTGATGACGCAGATATGCTGAAAAACAGAAAGGGATCAGTGTCATTAACACAGAATACCACTGATATACTGAAGAATTTTTGGTTCAGTATTTGTTTTGATCGTCTTGTCATGCCTCACAATAAAACACAGGTACAAACAATGCAAACTTCTACTAATTATAAGACAATTTTTCACTTATGTTTCCTTATTTTTCTCAAATACTTACATTTAGATCTCTGAAGTACTCATTGTAGTCAAGTGCATATCCCACCACAAATTTGTCAGGGATCTCGAATCCTACGACTAAAATGAATAAGAAAATAAAGAATAGACAAACTTCTCCTTGTTGCAGTAAATCAAATCAATATGAGGGGTTTGCAAAGTCTTGTTTAGAAGAATATTTTGTAGCAGAACTGGAACACATGATCTACTGCCTTTAAGTCACATCTATTACTGTGCTGAACTCACAGTCTGGTCTGTAGCCAACACTTCTCGGTGTTCTCTTCACCAGCAAGCTGAGGACAGAAACCAAGATGATGATCACTGCATAGCTGTGAGCATAACTGAAAGAAACATGACTGCATGATGCAGCCTGTCAATGCAAACCAATCCAATTTATGCCACACCTTGTAACATGATTTGGTGTAAAAGGTAGTTAGGAATCGCAAAGGCAGTTGTAAAGAGGTTTAATTACCTTGCCACTTTAACCATTTTGGGATTGTACTGTTTGAGAAGTTGCAATAATGTCTTCATTGTCTTCCCTGTGTCAATAATATCCTTGAAACAACACGAGACACAAACTCACATTAGTGGCACCGAAACAGCAAAAGGTCTCCATCAATAGAGAGATTTAAAATTGAAAGCATACCTCCACAATCAGGACATTCTGTGTGAAAAAGAACAGAAAGGACTTCAGTGAAAACAGTGTACTGAGCACATCTCATCTTCATATGTACATGAACCCATAAGGGATGTCAACACGTCTGTTCTCTGGTGACCTCAGCTGCCTGTCTCCATGGCTATGGCCTCGTTGTTATGCAACTGTATGGGAAAACCTTTGATATTATGGCATCAGCCAGAGAGAGAAAGTTATTAGTAAGAAACCGTGGGAGAAAAAGTGAGAAAGTGGTAGGTAGTGACATCTTAAAGGAATTACTGCAAAATATTTAATGCCGTGTAATTGGTAGTCAAACATGTCTGTGTTTAATTGCCCTACAAGGATTTATGTGACTACACTTGTGATAAGGACTAAGGTAGAAGTTTGAGTAAATCACCCTGTGATGAAGTAGGCTCACTACTAGTACTGCACAATTTATCACGCATAATCATAAACAATTTCAGTTTCTACAATCAATAATCAGTGAAGTTTAGTTTATTGGTAATAGTTAAAATATTTGCAATAAGGTTTCCTCTTTCTCCTCACTTAGCCTCCATTTCAGGCAGCGAGAGGTATTTCACATGAAGTTCAGACTACAACCCAGTAAACCCTGGTAAAAATGGCATCCTCTGACCAAGTAATCTGAGTTTCAATGACTGTAGCTTTTGCAATGAATGTAGGCATTTAACATCATGTGTACCACTGGTAAATCTGTCAGGCTGGCCAAAATATATTTCCAATTTAAGCTCCTCAGGCACATTAGTATGCTAACTAGCTAGTGGCACTTGGCTACCCAGCCCACATTTGTCCTACCCAGTTTAAAGACCAATAATCATTAATATCTAGAAAAATAATTATTATTTTAATCATGATTGCTCTGTCTAACTCACTGGCTCACCTTTCCTGTTAGTGTAGACAGGTCATCCCCACCGATTACTTTGATCTCACCTGTTGATTGGTCGTTCTGTAAAGACATAAGAATAATCAGTACACATCACAGATTTCACATTACTTTGTTGCAAGGGTGCAGAAAATACAACAGTGCAAAAAACTGCATAAACTATTGAGCACATGAAAGAAATCAAGTGTAGACAATACTGTATATTGCATTATATAATGTAAATTATGCAAGTTGAATATGCATTATTTAACATAAATCATGTACAAAACTAGATGTGCCACAAAAGGAAGTTGTGGTCTGTGATTAACTAAAGCAGTTAAACATATACAGAGATAAAAAAAAAAACAAAGTTGATACTGAAAACTTGAATATAGACAGAAAAGAAAAAAAAAGAAAAAGAAGATTACACAGTAGCTCTTGAGGCGAATGAAGTCCACTGTCATCGGAATTGAGCGGTCGCTGTTCCTATTTAGGGCCTTGATGTAGTCCAGCAGGTCTGCAAAGAACTTGTAACCCCCTTTCAGCACGCAGAGGGCCACGATGTGGTGCCCCCCCATGTCCTTCATGATCTCCCGGGCCAGCCTCTCTGTCCTGGGGTCACGTGGTGGGAGAGAGAGAGGATGGTCAGCTGTTTCTGCTACTGTCAGCATTAGCTCTTACCTCTTTTTTTTGTTTGGATCAGCAGGCATGGCTGTGATTTTTTAAGCTCTCCCGGCTGAAATAATGGAGAGCTGGCTTTCAAAAATGGGTTTTAAAATAACTTAAATCATTGCTTTGACATGCATAAGATGAAACTCGGTTTCAGTTTGCACTTGTTCAATGCATGAAGGGGAAATATGAGATAGAAAATTGTCAACTGAGATGGAAAAATGTCTTCAAATCAATGAACATAAATATAAACAAAGCCAGTAGTGTGGTGAACTGTTAGACAGATTTGGTGCGTCACTCACACATTGAGTCTACCTTTGATATAAATTGCTTATATAACTAAAACTGCTATTATAATTAATAACTAATGCATCAACTTACCTGTCCAAAATGAGTCCATGTGGGATGTAGACCCTCTCCAGGTCAGTCGCGTAGTGCTTTGGTATGCAGAAGAGGTCCAGGTCATACCCCTGCTCCTCATCACTAATCTGAAAATAAACAGGCAGATCAAAAACTCAGAATGTGCTCAGTTAAAGCTTGACACCGAAGAGTTAAAATAAATTCCAGATGAATCATTTTGATTCAGGGCATAGCCAGCACTGGCTTAGCTCCCCATCCACTCCCCCACATACTGTGGTTTCCCTATGAAACAGACATTTTGTAACAAAACAAACTGTTTGAGGACAGAGCTAGACAACGAAGTACTGTAACTGTCTAGAATGCGAGTGGAATCAACACTCAACCCAACAGCAGTAAAAATACTGACCTTGGCTTCTTTGAATGACCAATCACCTTACTCCTTTGACCATAATGATGGCAATAAATCCTTGCTTTTGGGACGACTGAAAAATCTAGGCGGACCTTCGTCCAAATAAAGTCTTGAACGCACACAGCGCTTTCTCAAGAATTCCAACTCACGCTTAATTCTGTCCATGGTCTTCAGTACTCATTATATTTCATTAAATCAAATTTCCTGCTGGAGGACAAACTGCCCAGCACTTGAACCCATGAAACATAACTGCTGTCATGTGACAGCTGGGAAGCTGGTACAGAGCTAGAAGTGCTGAGGGGTTGAGGCGAGTGATCACAAGCAGACATGCAGTATTTACAACACAGAGCAGTATTTAAGTGCAACCCAGTGGTCAGTCAGCGAAACAAGATGCATGTTTGTATAAGTGTCTCTGTTGAATCAGAATAACACATTTCCCTCAAATACCCGCTCAAGTAAAAACATGTCCATCTGGCTGGGCTACGCCCTTTCAATCCCAAAAAACATAACGGTTGATAGTGAGCAGATGTCTGGAGGGACACGTGATCTGAAGGGGTTGTCTATTCCTCTGGCGCTCACAGGCTCACTTCCTATTGGTTAAGTGAAAAAAAAATGAATAATGATACTGCCTGAAGATCATAGTGATTAACTCGACTTAGAGGTAGGTGTGGCAGCTCAAACAACCTTGAAAATAGTCCAAACAATGTCCAGGAATGCAGGTAAGTAGGGTTAAAACATTGATTCTGCCTCCTCTCTCTAACAGTGATTCAGAAAAAACAGACCTGCCATTGACTTTCTTAGCACCCTTTTAGTAAAATGTGTATTCAGCTAGCCTTGTTATGTGTGTCAGCAAGTGCATCTGCCAGTCTGTTGGCAAGACAAACTAACAGCAAAAGACTGCATTCCTAATCTCCTGCTGTTAAAGTCATGGAAAATAGGACATTGGTTATTTATTTATCTCCCCCTGTATAGAGGCCATCACAGGCTCCATCACAGGCTCGCCAGCTAATCTAGTATCTGAACGCACACAGGTACAAGCTATGTTGACTCAAACTGGAATAATGTTTAACAAAAGGCAAACATGTCTCTCTTCTACATTTATCTTGCGGACCTTTTTGTTCAGTTCTTAATCTGAGATTGCTCACACAAGCATGGGATGGATTTAAGATACTAGTAGGGTATTATATTAATCAGAATAGGTGTAAAATGAAGGTCCACATATCTGTCTGAATTACACACACCATCTCATATTCTCAGTCAAACTGGAATTTCACACAACGTTTTTATGACAATACCTCAGTTGGAGTCATGGTTAACCATAATTGCTTATGGCACCAAGAGAACTCCCAAAAATATTTTATGCCATTCCCTGGGACATTTCAATTCTTTGTCTTCTTGACTTTCCAGAAGGAGCAACTTGCTTTTGTTTCCTTCCAACAATCAATAATGCAGCCATTCATCATCTTGTCTAGATAAGTGATAATAGTTTCCATTTAGTCCACTCTTTCTTGCTATTCATGGAGGTTCACGAAGTAACTCATAAAAAGGTCAAAATTCAAAATGTATATTTTTGTGGGAGTCTTAACCTTATTTAAACTCAAAGACAGACAGAAGGATAGAAGGAAAAACCTTTTTTGTACTCATAGAGGAAAGGTGTCACTGTTCTGTCAGTATTTTCATAATTGGACATTAACAACAGTGATTTGAAAGTTACTCTTATTATCTATGTATTTTTACAGTTTTTTTTTACAGTTATACTTCATCGGGATCTTTCTGACCGACAATGTTTACTTGTTATGTGTAAACACCAGCCCTAAATCTAACTGCGACACACACACACACATACAAACACAGACATCCCTTTACGTCCAGTTTATGAATTCAGTATTGTCTGCGATTAAGGTGTAAGCTGTGGTTAGTCCCTGAATATATAAAAATGGTTGACGTGTGTCCTGAATGAAGGAACTGCTGTTAACGTCCCATGTGCAAAGCGTGGAAGTAAAATGTGTGTGGGTGACAGTATGGAGAGCGGCGAGACACGCTGAAACTGCACCATCTACCACCATTACTGGTAAGCGTGCTTTCCAAGGTGAAAACGCAGGCCTATTCGCCTAATCGCAAAAACCTACAGCCTATTATTCAAGACGTTTTTGGTGAGGCAAATGGCGCCGACCTCTTCATATGAATATACTACTGTATGTCGCAACCTATGATCACCCCTTCCCCAATTCAGCCGCCCTGACGTCAATTTGGTTGTCCGTGGAACTCACCACAACACAGGAGTTGGATGTCGCCATGTCTGTGTCGGTTGCTGCTGTTCACCTGATGTACCGGAGACGTCAAAAGGATTAAAACAAATCCCTAAAATTTGGTAAAGGCGCCGTTACAGAGACCTCAGCCCTGTGATAGCAAACACATGGAGGTACCTAGCTATGTTGCCACCCTCTTTTTCTTCCCCGTGCTGCTGCTGCGGCTGGACTGTATTCTGTGCTGTTGTGTATCATGACGCAACAAGACGGCGGCCAAATCAAATCAACAGGAAATTTGTTGGCACCGCCCCCTTTAGGGGAGGGAAAAAAACGCTCGAGCTGAAAGACTGTCTGCCACCATGCTGGCCTACAAACGTTTAAGGCCAAAGAGTAAAACCCGCTGCATTATGTTCATATTTATATAATATACATATTTATATATTTATATAACCTGCCCTGACAAATGTATTCTTCGTACATAAGTGGATAATATACATGATTTAGTAGCACGTCTTATTTTTTATTAAAATAAATTTGACCTTTGAGAAACAAACAGTATAGGCTACTGCTATTTACCTTTGTAGGACAGCATGTCGTTATGTATTACACTATGCTATGCTGTGTTATGCTAAGTCTGTTTCCTTTCTTGTTGCTTTTATATGAATTTCATACAACTTTCTATGACAAATACCTCAGCTGCATTCTTGGTTAACCATGATTGCTTATGGCACCAAGAGAACTCCGCAAAACGTTTTATGCTGCTCCCTGGGATATTTCTATTCTCTGTCTTCTTGACTTTCCAGAAGGAGAAACTTGCTTTTGTTTCCTTCCTACAAGCAATAATGCAGCCACTCATGATCTTTTCCAGATAAGTGGTAATAGATTCCACTTAGGCTACTGTTTCTTTCTGCTCATATAGGGAAACAACGCATTAAAACAAATTAAAAATGTGTATTTTTGAGGAAGTCTTAACCCCATTTAAAGACAGTCAGATGGAGAGATTGTCCTCATAAAA
>OMKZ01000649.1:18061-32173 GCA_900302535.1 Neoniphon sammara
ATTGTCCTCATAAAAGATAGTTGTCACTGCTGTTTTCCAAGAAGACAGGCTGTGGGTATTTTCTTAACAGCTGTGATTTGAAATAATGTAGCCATTGTCTTTTTATTATAAAAATGATTTTATGTTGGTTTACTGCAAAACCATTTTGCCTTCAGGGAGTAATGGAATTGCAGCGGACAGTGTATATCTTTAATGACAGTTTACCTAGGTCATTGAAGGGTAAATGCGTTATCTGTTGCATTTTACAAAGTGCCAATTTGCCGATGAAAACAATATTGCCTGTTCATGCTGCTTTAAATTCTTAGTTGCTCAGCTTTGGCTTTATTACACTTATGTAAGTTTTTAATTATGAGGTTGTAATGGTTGACTTAGTGCAAATATATCATGGCTTTACTAACAATAATTTTACACGGACCTAAATGATTGCCTTTTCAAATAACCTTCAATGTAAAATTAAAGTGTATAAATGAAGTGGTTATATTGATATTTACTGCAGCTGCAGAACATGAATGCTCTCGGTCGGTGCACAACAGTCCCTCGTCTGGACACGGAACATGCAGCTAGTGTGACATTCCTCACCAACCTAATATTCACCCTAAAAACCTCCATAACACCCTGCTTTCAACCACATGAGGAATATACTCTGCTCATGTTCATCCCCAGCGGAGACACTCAAAGTAAAGACTCGGCTCACTCAGTCACTTGTGTAAAATAAAATCTTTTCTATTTCCAATCATTCGTGGATACATTTGTAGAGATACAAGGAACAGTACAACAAACAAAGTCAGGCCAACTCCTCTAAAGAGCTCTATGTTGCCCTTTAGCAGCTAAATTAAAAAAAAATGCCACCTTTAACAGTGGGAAAATCCAAGTGCATGCTGGCAAAAACTTTAATTGTGACCGTCTGAAATCCAGATATTCAAAAATTACTCGTGGTGATAATACAGTAGCAAAATATTACATATCAAGAAAGAAAGGCTAACATGAAAAGAGATTTCTTAAGACGATTACAGAAACAAAGTAATCAAACTGCACAACTTCAGAGACTAGTAACAAACAGACCCCTCTTAAAAGTGAGTCCTTCAGAAGCTAAGGAAGAGGAAGAATGTTTCTGTATTGGGCAAAAGTGGGTCATGTAAACTGTGGGGGGCATGGGCAGCGAGAGACAATCAAAAGATCAGTCCATTCAGATCTTACTTCATGGTGATATTACATGTACTCTAAATTGAGCCCACAACTGACACTTAGGAAAAATTAGCCATGGCTTTTTATTATCCTGCAGCAGTCCTTCGCTCTCTGCAGAGTACCACCAGTTTGCGAAAAGCTCGTCCAGTCAACTCAGAGCAGGGTTCGTGAAGAAGATGCCCTGCAGCACGTCGGACCTTTGTGTCTGTCTGCTGGAAGAAACCGTGAGCTTGTTGACCATGACTTTGTGAGTAGGCTATGACTGAGTATAAAAATATCTCTCCGCCATCTTTGAACTCTTCTTTTCTTCCCCATTTCACATCCATCGCTCCAACCTGTGAAAACAAGAGCGTCGGCCAAATGACATGAAATATTTTAACCCCATTTGCTTCCATCTCCACTGCTGCTGTAGTAAAAACAATGACTAAGCTACAACAAAAGTTCTAAATAAAAAAAAATCAAAACAAAAAGAACTGCACATTATAAATAAGGTTTGTAAGTGTTGTACCTAGTTGCCATTCACTTGTGACGAGGGCTGTGTCCCTCTGTGGTCGATCGCTGCCCGCTCTCTGCTCCGATTCTCCCGCTCCTCGTCTTCCTCGTCCCTCTCCTCGTTGCCGCTGTGGTTCTTACAGTACAGCCTGAAAACAAAAACACATAATTAATGAAACCAACTCTAAACATGATTGGTTACTCTGCACGGCTCTGATGCAAACTAGGAATCAATTTAAAAGGCTAATGCGGTTTCATTTAAGGGTGAAGATGACGCAGTAATCTCATAATGGTGATCTGAATTAAGTGTCTTTATTATAACTAATGTAAAAGATTACCAATTCAATGCATAATCCAAATCATTTCTAATAATAAGCCCTCTGAATATAGTATTAGTATAAATAGGCTGGGTTTGGTTATTATTTTTTTATCCAGTACAGGACGACCATGTCAGTTTCCCCAGGTGTGCCAGTAAAACTTCAGGTTGTCAAGTTCCTTTTGGCTGCCTACATAGCACTGTATTTTGGTTTTAATATGGATAAATGAATTGCTTTTCAGAGTCAAGAGGTGAATGTGCGTTTGTCATGATACAAGACTGTTTATAGTCACAAGTCCTGTCACCTGAGCAACCTTTACAGTGACAGATTTTAGGGGATAGCCATTACTTTGATGATCTCATGTAAAATTGAGTGCAAATGAATCAATGTGGCAAATATATGCATAAAACATGAACCATTTTTGCACTACAAAAAAACCACTTTGAAAACTATTATCATATATGCAACAATACTATATCACCTCTGTATGTTTTTGTGCTAATTCAGAGCATTGACTTTTGAACTAAAAACGAGAGTTTGGTGGTAGAAGAGGAGCTCACTTGTAGATGCCGCGGGCCATGTTTTCAATATATTTTGCTTTATCCTGCAGGCCGCAGTGATAGTGGTAGGTCTTCACACAAGCTTTGATTTCACACCCAATGGTAGCGCCCAACTGAGTGCAGAGAGTACATTTCTGAAACAACAGCAAAGCCAACAATATTGTTAGCAATCTTGCGAAATCTGTATTTGTTTTTTTTTGTTTTTTTGGAGGAATTGCTTAATCATTGAAATTATTTAAGTTTGCACACCATTCTTTTCCCCCTCTTGATTTCCTGGATGACTGTTTTGACGTCAAAGTTCCCAAACTCAGCCCGTGAAGTGGTGGTCAGCTGGACTGTGCCCGATGAAAAAAGCTGTAAGAGTTGAAGAACAATATGAAGTCCCAGTGTGGGCACCTTTGCAGCGGACAGTGTTGCACAAACAGAAGGTCAAACAAACAGCATAAATGTGCAATCCTGTTCCCATCTTACCATGCACTTGTAGTGTGCAGCAACTTTTTTGGAGTTATCAGCATGGAGCATTCCTCTTGTTTCATTCTCCTCCTCACCAGCGTGGCAGAAGCCACAACGCTGCCCTCCGTCTCCTGGGCTGGCCCTCAGAGGTGACCTGTCTCGCTACAACACACAGCACAACAATCAGAACCGCAAACCCGGCATCTGAGGCCACGCACAGTGCAAACAGATCATGTTCCACGCTGTCCTGGGACTGTAACAGATTGTTTTGTGAAAAGGCGTGTTGCCTTACATGGGATGAACTCTCCTCGTCCGCACCCTGTGAGGAGGTGGAGCGGGTGTCTTCTGATTGGCCACGAGATCCGACCTTGGCTCTCCCCTTCTCAAACCTTCCCCGGCCCCTACTTTGTGGAGGCGAGGAGTCTGAATCATTGGCCACACCCGCCTCTTCATCTGATAACAAACCAATCATCAGGCTTAAAACTGAGTGTTTACTGTTAATCCAAAACAAATAGAAGAACAGAGCTCAGCAGTGCCCACAGGGGAATATCAAGGGAATATAAAATGTATTTTGAGGCCATGAAGTAGCATTTTGTGTGCAAAAAATAAACATCATTCGCTTGTTTTGATCAAATAGATTGCACAAGTTGTATATCAGTACCACATTTTGTTCAATTTGTTACCTCAGTTTTATTTCTTTTTGCACACAATTCCTAATTTGTGTGATAATTCATTAACATACCTACAGGTTTGTAAAATATGCACACATTTTATTAACCTTATTGAGCGCGTTTTCAATTCTGCTCCAAGTTTCACACTGTTGCCACAGAATACATATCTTTCCCCTACAGGCTGGCCACCACCAGGCTCTGTGTGGAAGTGTTGTCTTGAAGGATATTTTTGGGTTTAAAAACACAACCAACCATTTTTTTTTCTCTTGCCCTGAAAAGCAAACTAGAAACTAAACAAAAAGCAGCCTTGTCAGAGAAAAACTGAAAATAGTGGTGGAGAAATCTTATTTTTATATCAGCAAACTCCCATACAATCTCTGAGTGAAACAGTGAATAATCATCTCTATATTTTGCAGCCCATGAGAGCTACTTTTAAATCAGCATATATCCTAATTTGCCTTCCCAACAGCTTAACTCACATCAGACCAAATGTAAAGCACAGAGCAGATGATAGGGCATAATGGTATGTTTTTGGTAGCATCAGAATAGGTCATCAAAACCGATTTCAAAACAGTATCTTAATGGAGAATATAACTCTCAATCTGTTAAAGACTCCATGAAACAGAAATGAGAACACTGTGGTTCAAAAATAAATAAGCACTAAGAATGCTTTTGGGGCAACCCACCCCCCAAAGGAATAATCATTTTCTCATTATTCTTTCTTTTTAAATTCTTTAACACAAAAGTCCTCAAGCTTTTACATCATTTTATTATAAATAAATGAAGGCAGGACACAAGTACAAAATGACTAATTCATTTTTTCACATTATGTTTTGCAGGGGGAGTGGAGGAGAGGATGCTCTGATGTCCTTGATAAAATTCCAAGTTGACATAATTTTGTGTCTTTTGGGCTTGGGTGCAGGATAATCACCCTTATGATTCTTAAACAACTGAGAAAGTTTTTGATATGATGGGCTCTGAGCTTTGCTTGTGTTTATATTTTGAATGAAGAGGAAAACAGAGATTCACTCTCAAGTCCAGCTCACAGTGGCGTAACAGACGTTAAAGTGTACTTTACCTTGAACAGCATCCTGTGAGGCATCCCGGTGTTTGCGACAGTAAACACTGAATTCAGGAGCAAAATAAGAACGGCATAAAATAAGTTGGATGGAGCATGTCTTTATTTACCTTGGATTACCTTGTAAAAAAAAAAAAAGCCCAAAGGCAAAGTGACTTACAGGTAAATCCCTTGTGAAGGATTCTCTTTGATCTGGGCTCTGTCCTTCAGAGCGCAGTAGTAGTGATATGTCCTCCGGCACGTCTTCACATCACAGCCGATGGTAGCGCCGGGTCGGTGACATGAGGAACACATCTGAAGGAAGAGGAAACACAGATCTGACTTTCACAAAAGAATAAGATCTAACTGGATTAACTGCTCTACAATTACTTACACTGCTCCTAAGCTTATTCACAAGAGGTGTTTACTGGTCATGGGATCCAAATTAAATTGTCAACACTGATATTAATATTAGTTTTCTCCACAAAAGATCATAGTGGAAGCAGAACAGTCCTGAAATGGCTCTGAAAGGCTGTATGCAAATAAAAGACTTTACTGATCCCCGTGGGAAAATCAGATCGTTTCAAAAGAAATAGGATTTAGAAGGGAAAAGGAAATAGAAAATAGATAAGCATAAAACTAGAATATAAAAAGAAACAAAAAGGGCAGATAAATTAAGTAATAAACACTAACAGCATAATATAATACCAACATCTAGTGGATGGATTACTAAATATGAAACAAGTGTTGTATATGTAAACGGATAAGTAAATATATGTATATGAAAAACATCTATAAACAAACATTGGCTATATACATATGTATAAACACGTTTGCTTTATTATATATGAATACAGGCATGTGTTTACAGGGTTATGAAATATTAAAATATTGATATGTACACAGCAGGAGCTAGTGGAGTCACTGTGAAAATGTTGACATAAATATAAAACAATGAGTGACACTGATGCAGATATTTATTCACAGCAACACAAATGGTGTGCATATGGGCCTTGTATTCACATTAACGTGTCTCCTGGAGGCCGTGATACTTATGCACAGAAAGTGTTGTGGCATGTAGATGAAGAATACAAAACATAAATAATTAAATAAATAAAAAATAACAAAACAAAAAAACTTCACACACTTTCTAATATATTCCCTTTAGAAATGCTGATAGCATACTGAGTACATTCATTACTGTATGTTGTTTTCTCTCTTTGTTGTTTGCAACTGTTTGCTTTGAACTGTCCCATGAGAAATAAATAAAGCACCACTAAATTGAATTGAATGGAACTGAATGACTGGCGCTCCCTGTAACAAAAACTCCACAAACGAGGTACCGTATGTACAGGACAATGGCAGTTTGCAAATTAGAATCTATTAAATAAAGCAGCTACTTGATTTTATCAGACATGAACAATTTCTGAAAGTGTGGTGTTATTATTGTGACTCTGTCAGCATCAGTAGCATCTTGTATCACCAGACATATTTAGAGCAACAAATAAACCGTGAAAACACCCACCCCAAACACTTGTTTTGGTTGAAAAAGGCACTGATACACTTGTTTGGGTTGAAAAAAAGGCACTGATATGAATATTGCTTTGATATCCCAAATCAGATCCTTTGCAAAATGTCTCTTTAAAAATGTCTCTTTTATGCCATTAAGAGCTGACAGTGAAAAACAGAAGGAAAACCTTCGGTCATTCAACTTTATGTCAAACAAAATAATATAATTTTGGTAGAAGAAAAAGTGTTTGATCACTAAATATTATGTACTAATATACTTGAGCTATTTGTAATTTGTTGCTATCAGCAGCCTTGTTGACAGCTTCACAGAGAAACACGGGTCTGAAGCTCCGCCTAGTGGCTCCTCCACTGGTCTGTAACTCTCAGCACAAGACTGTGGATACTCACCAATTTGTTCCCCCTTTTGATCTCCTTTTTCACGTCTTCAATGGAAAAACCTCCGATATTTTCACTGTCTGAGTGAGATGTGACCAGGGCAGAGGAGAAAAGCTAAATGGGACAGTTATGAAAACATGAAATCGTTAAAAAAGTGGCACGTTCAGTATTTTCTATAATAAAACGCTGTCATAAAACACTGCTGCTGCAAATTACACTTTGCTACGAGATGCCATCTACAGAACTTGCATGTTTATTATTAATTTCTCTTAACTAGTTTTGATGGTTCATTTTTGCAGTCTAACAGGAAGGGTTTATGCAGATTCTGTTGAGATTTGAGTTGGAGAACTCCTAAACTGAGCATGTGCATGTGTTGGTGTACATATCTTTGTGTGTGTGTGTGTATTGCTGGTATTCGAAAGTGTCATCACAACTAATTTCACTGTGATGACAAGAAAATCCTGCATATGGTAGTTTAATAATGAAAGCGTGTTTTCTTTAACGGCATGCCAGAGCCTCTGTGGCCACAGCGTCTGTATTCAGCTCACCATGCACTTGTGGTGGGCTGCCACCTTCTGGTTGTCCGACACAAGCAGCTGGCCGCACTCCTTGTCCCGGTTGGTTCTGCAGAAGGCACATTTAGGCAGCCGTGCTGCAGATCCTTTCCTCTGTCCCGACATGGCCAACCAGTCTTCTGTGTGCCCAAGTTTCTGTCTGAAAATAAATACCACAAACATGAGAAAACAGACAGTGACAAGTTAACTTTGTGTTAGATCGGCTGCTGGATGCTTTTCAAAGATATTATCAGAGCAGTTACATAAAAAACATCATCCTCTTCAGTCAGTCATGCCACTGCCTTGTCATATGTCCTACCGTATCAACAAGCCAGCTTAGACAAAAGTAAGAGTGATTAGGTATTGATGCACAGATCAAATTTATAAGCCAGCCTCACGTACATTATATCACTGAGAGGAGCCAAAAGCCATAGGGCTTTTTAATGCATATTTGGATGGTGCCCAAACTCTTAGGTGAAGTGGGTAAAAGTGACCTTGATGAAAATGACAGCCCAACATATTGTCAGTGAATTATAGTAAGATGATAACAAACCTGTCATTCTGAGTTAATTAACATTTTATAACAAGATATATTTAAATCTTTGTAATTGTGTATCCGCATGACTATCCATAGTTTGCTTTGCCACGCATCCCTAATGGACTCTGCTATTTATGTAAAAGTAATATGTTGTGTTCTTCAGCTAATCAACAGGGAAATCTAGTTTGTTTCTCATTTCCACCCAAATAAAAGTGAATGTTGTGAAATAATGGATACAAATCCCTGGAAACAAGCCAGTGGAAACGGTTTCCCAGAAACAGTTGGAAACATCACTTTGATGCAAGCAATACTGCAAGAAAACTCAAACAAACAAAATAGAGCAATGAAAGTCACAAAAAACTGCCCTGTGTCCTAAAAACACTTTTAAAAAGAGCTGACTTGCTCAGATAAGCCTCTGATAGATGACACACGGTGCCAACAGAGTTGGTGAAAGTCTGAAGCTTGACCTTTTTCCAGTTTCAGATCCTGGTTAGTTTAGCCAAGTCCTGCATAGAGTCCTATGACTCCATATGAAAGCTGAAATCCACGGACTCGCACTAAAACTGCTGGCCAGCAATGGAGTTTCATAAGACACTGTTCATGGTTGGGGAGGGTGGTTAATGTATTTTATCTTGGAGGTGTCAGCTCCAGACAGCATTAGCATAGCAGTGGACAAACAGTCTGGGTCAGTGGTCCTCAGGGTCCAGACTACTGCTGCTTCTCTTTTCTGCCAGATAGTTTGTTGCACTCACCTGTCGTCACGCGTCTACATCAGACCCAGATTAGACAGCTAGAGCAAAAACAGCCAGCGATACTCTGGACCCCGAGGACCAGATCTGATGGCAACTGGTCTACATGCAACCCAATGTATACCATACACAAAGGCTATATTTATGTGTAACATCCTCCACAGAATCAAACAAACACACCACAAGCCGTTTTTACTGAAATGATACAATTACATGTTTCTTGTGTTGCATGCACACAGTCTGTTTCACTATTTCACTGTATACTGTCTGCCCTAACTTGCCACCACTGCCAAAAACCAAAGATCCTGTGGGAAAACTGCAATTTTATTCTGTATGGCCTGTTATTGTGATAAGTCACAGGCCTCCAGGACATACAGATTAACATTTGGAGCATCTGGATTGATTTAAATTTGTATTAGAACATGACCATATCCCATTGAATTTGAATAAAAACTTTTAGACATTAATTATGCATCATTTGTTTAGCATTCCTGCATAATTAATTGCTCACCTTCACTATTTGATTAAGCCTAATATTTTATCTTTTAGAGTAGATGATGATCAAACCTCTTAAACCGGTGCGCTTACATTTGCAGGGATAGTCTAGAGGAGATCTGGCCCACAATAATGCGCGACAGACGTTTAAAGATGCATCAAAGATACATTCAATAACATAATTAAATAGATGTTAGTGAATCTTTAATAGTCCTCAAACGAAAGTGGGTGTTTTTAATCACAATAGCAGTCTGCTGCGACGCCTTGATATAGCCATTACTGCCATGACAGCAGGGCCAGGATTTCACTGCGGCGGCAAAAGCAACGGAGCCCAACGTGCAAACACACAATACTATCCAACTAAATAACAGAAATATATCAGCTATTTCAACCATGCCGTTTACTGAAATGTTCTCAAACCACAATCCCAAACCACATGGCGACGGCGCTGACGATTTCAGATTTGAGCTAGGTGGAAACACGAAAAGTCCCCAAAATTCTCCCACAAAGTTTTGAATTAAAGGGGGTGTGTGTGTTTCTCCATCAAACTATATCTGAAAACAATTTGCGGCGTGAACATATGAACGCCCCAAAATAAACCGAAAGGCCTTTTGATGCAGGGAAATAAAGGTCGGTCGTAGGAAAATATGATCCTCCGACATACGTTTCGGCAGGACACAGAATAACTACGAATATTTCCCTTTAAATTGTAGGAAATTATAATGACAGGCGCGGGTCTTTGCTACCCCTTTCGAAGTAAAGAGCGCCATACGTGATGTATCCCTCTGAAAAGACAGGACCTCCGCTTGTACGCCAGCATTACGGCCTAAAATCGGCACTGGGCCTTAAAAGACAGTGGCTATTTTCCAGCCTGAAAGACACATTTCACATCTTACCTGGTAGTATAATCTTATCGCGTAAGGAGTGTAGAATAGGCGCAAAAATGTTCCCGTGAGTGAGTCTGTTCCTTTCCGTCCTTTCTGAGAACCGATCGTGCTTTTCACACCAGCGTCAAGTTAGCCGGAATGAGAATGGATGACTTCCGGTCAAGACGTTCAAAATAAGAGCTCCTCCCACTGACGTTATGTTTTTTAATAACACAAAGTACCGAAGGTAATAAATAAAAGAGCACAGGATGTATTTTTAAAACAAAATTTCCCTTTTATATCATATTTTTTTCAGACATTTAGACCTGCAAGGCATAGATAAAATAACGGAAATACGACATGGAAAATGACTTTAACTTTGAAGTAACTGTATCACAATTACAAAGGCAGTTGTAGCCTACAGGCGAGTCATATTAAATGGAATGCCGATTAGCTCTTTTTAAGCAGTCAGCTCTAGAGAGGTTTGAGAAACACCATTTAGGTCAAATTTCCAAGCAAAATGAGGTAACTAACAGAGTTCCAATATACTCATAGTGGGTGAGGAAATTGCAGATGCATTATTCACAAAAACAGAAAAATTATTTCATATGCCAAAGGGTTAATTAAGTCTTGAAAATCATAACAAATACAGACAAACTGCACTGGCAAGGAAACTGTGTGTGCACAAGTCAAAGGTCACGCCGAGGGATAAACTGACATTTAATAACAGAATAGTGCTAACACACACACACACACACACACACACACACCTAGTCGCAAACACCACAGATTTTAAACAATTTCCTCTGAAAAGCAGCCCCAACAAAAGTTGTAAATTACTTCACAAAGCTGTTATTTATGACAGGACTGCTATTCAGAAACCCTTTATGTTCAATGATAATACACACAGATACATAAACTGATGCAAAGGGTACAAACATTAACCCCTGAGCAATGGGTCCAAAAGTAATATGGTCTTTCACCATTTTTTTCCTAAATCTGGATCAGTTGTAGGATGCTGAAGAATGACTTCTACCTAAGATGTCTGTTGCCAGTGGCAAATCACAGTGGTGCATCTTCTGTAATGGTAAGACATCCAATGAGCATCATTAGCACCAAAGAATGCACTTCATGGTTATCAGCCAAGGAAGAAAAGGCAATGCTACCTTGTTTTTACAGGACCAGGTATTCTCACCATTTATGCTGATCTCTAGTGCTGTTCCCATACACATAAAATAGTAACATCTCCACACTTGCCAACATGGCCATGAGATGTTTCAAGAACACCATGTTGAGGAGAAACACCTTCCATGGCCCCCTAAATCAAGTCAAGTTTTTTTGTATAAAGCCCACATGATGAAACAGTAAATTTAAACATCCTCATAGAGAACAAGGAAATACTCCAGTGTAAACCTTGCTAGGAAAAAAAAGAAAGAAATCTCACAGACAGGGATCCTTCCAGGATAGTAAGGGATGCAATTGGCACTGAGTGGGCAAACAAAGATTATATACTGAAAACAAAATGTGTAGAATAGACAAAATGGGAGTGCTCGGATGAACATCTGGCTCAGCATTAACCTTGATGGTGACAATCGTCACTGTCATCATCGTGGTCATCATAAGCCACAGCCACAGTAATTTGTTAACTCCAATTCACAGAAATATACACACACCAATATGAATGAACAGATGATGTCAAAGTTTAGCCAGAGTTGCAGCACAGTTTTTCTTAAGGAATAGGAGCTATGGATATCAAGGCAGTCAGAATAAGCTATCACTGAGATGCCTACACTTGTAAACACAAGAGATGGAAGACATCTTCTAACTCATGCACTATTGCTTTGGCACAATTATTCCTACAGGCAATAGGAACTCTATTAGCTGCTGTTAAGTCAACTCGTTCACACATCATGTACTGTGCAGCTGTTACAGTTAGAATATTGTACACTTTATCCTAAAATTGGTCCTAAATCATGATTAAAGTAAAAATGAACGAGCCTTAGTGGGATGTAACAAGATCAGTATCCCAAAATATGGTAGATTTTAAATAAGTTTTGTTTGTGTAAGATTAATGAACTTGAAACAAAATGTTTTCAATGCGTAATTATTTTATTTCAGACAGCCATCAAACAACTGCATCCCAAAACAAAGTGCATTAAGTGATGCGGCTTTAAATGGACACGGTACAGATTGAGGTTAGGTGCGCACGATTATTCGTCCGCGGTAGACCGGTGAACGGAGCCTTCGTCACCTTCACTTTGTGTAATTTCTCGTCCCGCTCCTCCCACGCCAGATACGCTGAGCTATGAATTCACGCAGCTGTATATCAATGAAGAAGGCGTTGCCGCATTTTTTGGTCTCGTCATTGTGACTGGTTGAAAAACCTGACAGTCAATTCGCGCGAACGTCGCCAACAAAACATACCCGCCCAATGTCCCTGGGATGAGGAGAGAACAGGAGCTTCACCAGAACAGGGAAATGAAGTTGTCAGACAGGCCAACCCTGCAGTACTCTGTATAACTTAGCTAGCTAGCAAGTTAGGTGACGGACGGTTACGAATAGAGAGATTTACATCAAATATCATAGCTATGAAGGTCGTCCGTTTGAGTAGTTTGTAGCTACATTTGACACACGTTAGGCAGCTAACGTTAGAGATCCCAGATAGAGGCATTTCTCAGTATAGTGGAGTAAGTTACTGGTAACAACTTGCTAACTGACATTAGCCAGCTAACCTTTACCCACCGAGCCTCCTTCAAGTGCAAAACTAGTGGTCACTTGGTGAGTCTTGTCAACCCGAACTGGATAGTGTTTCAGCAATTTGTGTGTTTTCACATACTGCTTGCTACCTTATTACTAAAACATAAAAGCTAGTTAGTTGACTTGTTTCTACAGGCAGCTCAAAAGTTAGCATGCTGAACATTGCTGATGAAACGTTATCATCTTGTTCTTAATGTTTGCTGCCGTGACATCCTTGTTGGAGTTTTGTAACTTAGCGTTTTTAAGTCTGCTGTGCACCCAGTGAAATCATTCAACTGTTCAACTAATGGTACCTGTTCGTCTGTGGCAGGGCATTCAGCAACGTTAGCTATGTGTGTTGTCTTTAAGTTTTAACAAAGTGTCAGAGACTTTTTTTGCAGATTCCTTAGCCAGCGTCGATTTTCACTGAAATACTAGCATAGCATAGCTAGCTGAAGCCTCGCTTTCTTCAGGTGTGAGCTTTGCAGCCATTTCCTGTCCCTGAAAGGTACAGGAAGTTAAAATCTCTAACGTACACATTCCAGTTGACTCTTCCCTCCTTTTGCAACAGTTTCTTACTTCACTGGAGACTAGGCTTGGATTACTTTGTCTCCATCATGCCTTTTCCTTTTGGGAAGTCTCAGAAGAGTCCAGCAGAAATAGTGAAGAGTTTGAAAGAGAATGTGGCATACATGGAAAAGCTGGATGCTGCAGAGAGCAAAAAGTGTGAAAAGGTCAGCAATGATGTAATGTGCATTATTTTCTCTGGCTGCTTTATGGTTTAAATCTTACTCTTAATGTCAACAGACTGTCCTAGTTGTTGACTGTTTTTCTGTTATTAAGGTTGCAGAGGAGGTGTCAAAAAATCTGGCTTCCCTGAAAGAAGTGCTGTGTGGGACAGGCGACAAGGAGCCTCAAACTGAGGCAGTGGCTCAGCTTGCACAAGAGCTGTACAACACTAACCTCCTCATTGCTCTCATTGCAAATCTGCAGAGGATTGATTTTGAGGTGGGGGAAATGCACTGTTTTCTGGGATGACTTTTATGTGTGTAAAAAGTATTGATTTCTTTGTGGCCAGTGGGGGCCTGTTTAGTACAAGCCCAAAGCAAAAATGTGTTTGCATATTAGCACCCGGTCAGCTATTCATCAGAATGACTTTCACAGGGGAAGAAGGATGTGGTGCACTTGTTCAGCAATATTGTGCGACGTCAGATTGGTACTCGCACACCCACGGTAGAATACATCTCTTCACACCCACAGATCCTCTTCATGCTTCTGAAAGGGTAAGTTGCTTTTTTCCAGGGTGCAGGAGTTTAGTATTTGATGTATCAGATATGTTTGCCTGGATTGTTGAGTCAGATGTGTCAAAGGAAAATTCCACCCTTGAATTCTCATACACTGTTAGTTATCATTAATTTATAGGTAAACCATTTCCAGGAGTTATTTTACCATCAAGTGTTATTTACATTTTTGGTGCACCCACTTTCCCTCAACCTACCCCATGATTTTTTATTTTTTTTTTTTTTTGGCTTCA
>OMKZ01000650.1:3348-16944 GCA_900302535.1 Neoniphon sammara
TATGAATCATGTTATCTTAAAAATTGTGCAAAGTTACCCCACGGTGAATTTTTCAATTTGTAACACTTTATTCTGACTCTTTACTTTAGTGTGAAACGATTGTTGAGCAGCATGAAGATGAAATCATTGAATTCTTCGCTCATGAGACAGATAATGTCAAAGACAAACTTTGCAGCAAAAGGACAGGTACGTGTTCAGCATGCCTTCAGCAATAATCATATGCTATGACTGATATGACTGAAGCTTGTTGTATAAAATGGCATGTTGCAGTGACTGTGTTGTAATCCAGGGTTGTCATGTCATGTATGTTTTGCAGACCTATGTGACCACGCTCTGAAAATGCCCCATGATGAACTTTGACGTCTTCTCATCCTACACATCGCTGCTGTCTCCACCCAGCTGAAATGGGGCGCCTGGCCACTGTAGTATTGACTTGTCACTTATTTTACACCATGGCAGTGATGGAAGATGTATACAAGTCCTCAAGTAAGAAACTGAAAACCCCACCTGAAAATAAAATTCATGTTATTCCTGTGGTCTTGGAGAATTAGCTCCAGATTCGTGTACATGAAAAAGTCTCTTCCAAAGCTAGAAAAACGAGTGCAAAGATGCTAATCTGTGATATCGACAGACGCTGTGTGTAGTTTTTCTATTTATAATGTTTGGAGGAATCTACTGCTCACTCAGCTTGTGTCTGCCGAGGTGCTTTAGCATCAGGATCATACACAGGAAGAAAATGAATGTCCACACACTCAGTGAATATTTCACATTTAACAGCGAGCTTTCCTCTGATGGAGACCATCAGAGGGTACAGATTTATCCTATGTAGTTTTTCTACTGACATTGAATAGGAGACTAATATAAATACTTGTTCACTGACAGTGGAACTTCTCTAGAAAGTGCCATTTGATGTTAGATTTGTTCTTCTAGCTTTAGTAAAGAGTTTTTTAATCTTCACCAGTATTTATTGAATTGTCCAAGATCACAGCAGTAACCAGTGTAAATTCTATTTTAGGGCGGAGTTTTCGTTTAGGTTAAAGTCGGACCTTGCAGATGTAGTAGTACTGTAGTGAAAGTGCACAAATTAAATCCTGCCAAGCTAAAATATTCAAGACTTGACTATTCCGCTCTCAAAGCATCAAAAAAAAAAAAATTTACAACAGAATTTGTATATTTTTACAATCAGAGACAGACTATACTCCCAAAAGCAGAAACTATGGCACCAAGGCTCTACTGTGTGATGTTATGAGGAGGCAGAATTGCTTCCCTGACTGAATAAGACACTGCATTTGTAGATTAGAAGAGGTGGTTTGTATTTTTAGATTTGAGTTAGATTTATTTCATTGTTGCGTCATCGCATACAGACTACAAAATGTGCCTTTATCCCAGAGCAAATGCCACTCTATTCACAAAAGCAGATTTACATTCACCACCAGTGGAGGAGCCTCAGTATTGCTCTTGATGACATCATCGAGCATTTTGTTTGGGGATTTTTCTAGCTTTGTGATGAACTAATTCACGCTCTAGACCGAACTGCCCAAAGTCCCAGTCACATTCATGCAATTATGAATTGTTTTAGATTCAATTTTCCTTTAATTACTTAAAGCAAATTGGTCTTAACATTTTCGCTGTCTTTGAGTAGTTGGCTGGTTGAAGTTGGAAATGTCTTCATATTATAAACTGATTACATGGTAAACATTTTCCATCATACAAACTTGAAATTGCTGATTCATTGCTTACTGTAATGGTGTAAAAAAGTACAACATTCCCTCCACATGTGATAGAGTAAAATAAGCCGTTAAAAGTTCCTTAGAACTGCAAACTGTACACAGAATGTCATTTTTTATCTTATGATAAATTTTGAATTGCAGCCAACTTTGTCAATTTCAGTGCCCCCAAATTGAATCTGAAGCACTCCCCAGAAACTTACATTTTTTGTGTGTTTAATTTATACATTGTGGCAATGATGCATAAACTGTGTTGAAATCAACAGGGATTTCATGGTGAAAATACTGACTCGTAAACATGTTCAAGTTAATTCATGTCAACAATATGATCATGTTATACCCCCCCCAAAAAAAAAAAAATACTGAATGGTTTTGTTTATGAAATAGTTGGAGCAGTTCTAGTTACAGAAGCAGATTGACCAGGGAATCAGCTCCTCTGGTTATTTGTCTTGAATATTGGGTTTGCGTCTTAATTTTATTAAATGTCACCAACACAAGTAATACAGCACAGTAATACAGATGGTCAGGTATCGAATGTATGGTAAATATTTGGTATCTTGTACTTTGGTAGGATTGAAGTATCATGCAACCCCACTAGAGTGTGTTGTTGTCCACCATCTGAACGTTATCTCTGTTATGAGAGTCCACGTGCAAACACTGTGGCGTTGTAGGCATCCTCATGCTGCTCTGTTGATGTAGAAAGGTCAAGAGTTACCTTGCAGTCATTTATTTTACAGTGTGTGAAAAAGTTTGACTCAGTGTCTCATGTGAATATTCTCCTGAAACTTCCATTTTTATAAATTTTGTAAGGTTTCTGCATCTGTTTTGTCTTCCATCAATGGAAATATATTTGTACAACATCAACATGAGTTTAGCCTCTCATTTCTATATCAGATATCATTCACTTTACTGCACTTCTGAACAGACTATGAACTGAGGAGTGGCTTTGTATGTCCAATTTCTAACTTTTCTAAATAATTAAAAAACAATTTGTGGAGACCCAGATTTGATGGATCGCATCAGTATATCCTGATGTTTCTGTCAAAATGTCACATTTTAATAGCAGCTTTTCAGTGTTATCCTGCCAGAAGGCAACATTTGGCACATGAACAGAATCCAGGTCAAACATAAGGAAGTATAAGGAGTTCACAAGTATAAATATAGGGAGTTTACAGGGAGTTCAGTTTCTTCCATTTGACCACGTCAACCCTGCCCTGCCAGTTCCTTCACTGAGGTTGACAATACAAACATACACTGATTTGTTCAAACCTACAGAACTTAATTTTAAATTCTAGTGGAGATCATAAGGTTTCCAATTTTACCAAATATGTCCTGCTGAATTACAGGGAAATGTGTATAAAATGATGCACAAGACATCTAAATATTTTCTGTTCAATGTAGTGGTGCAGCCATAAAAACATGCCATTTTGGGTTTCAATGTTTTATTTATTAAAATTGTGATGTAGCTTCAGTCAAGCGTTGCAACCAGCAGATACAGAATATGTATGTGACATTGCCTTACAGTATGGAAAAATCTTTTTCCTAACTTTGAGGTTACTTGGGGGAAAATTTAATAAACTAAAATGTTGTAGTATAAATCCTGGGAAAGACTTAACTTGCACCATACTTTGGATTGTTTGGCACTATACAGTGGAAATGTTTGTGTCAAAGTTGAAATTTGCCTGTATCCCTAGTATTCAAATGATAATGGTGAGTGGAATTTTAGATCATGGGGTGATCGCTTATATAATTTAATCTGATGGCATCTTAGCCATGTGAGATGAACATCGTCATTATGGGTTAGGCTCTCTGACAATACATCTTTATCAGACCTTGTCTACATTGTTACATTGTTAAAGGGCGACTAGATTTCTGACTTATAATCAGGATTGTCAGTGCATTTTGAAAATAACCAATTGATGCATTGTTGAGAAATTCCAATGAGAAGAAAGACCACAATGGAGAATAATGGAAAATCAACAAACCATAATAGAATAAACAGGAAAAATTGACTTTTAACAAAATAGATCATGTGAAAAAGTACTCAGGAGGCTGGTATAAGAAAAGAAATATTAAACTGAGAAGCTGATGCTAGTTAAAAATGTGGCTGAGATTTTTTTACTTTGGCCATTGAATCCAAATTTTAAGATATAGTAAGAAATTTACTACAATATGTCATTAGCCACTGCATTATTTTTATTCAAGATACTTAAGATACAGGAGAATGGCTTGATTTTTGCCAGAATATTAACATATCATAAAATCACACCAACTGAACATGTTTTATTACATCTATTTCCACAATGTCACATCTGAGTAAAATTCGAAAACCTATACTCTATAAGAATAGCAGATTAACAATAGTCTTGACTTGATTTCGATATTTTATAAGATGCGCAATTCCTTCATGTCAAAATCCTACATTTCTATAAAAACAGTCAATGCCCCATCATCTTCCCATCAAAAGAATAAGCTCTAAAAATAAATAGTAAAAATGCATTAGACTCTTAGAATTACAGTATTCCAAAACATTGAGCACACCCCCTTCAATGCTTTATATGTTAAATTACTAATTTAGATCATACATTATTGCTACATGTTTTATCATTGTCATCATTGGCCAAATCAGTATGATGGACAAATATTAGACCAATATTGACCTGTGACCTCATTTTGGACCACAGCAAAAATGGTTTGAACAATAAAGATTTTCAGCTCCTCAAAGATCTGTTTCCTCAGCTTCTGTCATTTCCACTCATTCTCAGTTGTTTCCCTGTTTCTCCACCTCAGCTGGACACTTACTATTCTGACAAGACTCATTTTTGTCTCTCTCATCTCTCGCATCTGCTTTTTCTCCAACTACAGTGTCATCTTTTTCATCTTTTACTTTGTCATTGCATCTCTCTTCTTGAGCCATGTGTAGCTCCCCTTCATAATCTATCATGCTTTCTTTCTCATTCTCTTTCTTGCTCTCTGTCACAGTGTCCAACATCTCTCCCTCTATACTGCCTTCAGCCGCTCCAATAACAGTGTCCCCAGACCCATGGCTGTTTGTGCTGCTGCAGGACAGTGTGTCTTCTTCAAGAAAACCACATGACTCTCCATGACACTTATCCTGTTGCATGTCCTCTGCACTTTTTTTCTTTGGAAACTCTACTTGCCCTGGTTTGTCAAAGATAGGATTTTCTCCTGTTTTGCTGCTGCTGTCACTAGGGGAAGACACGGTTTCCTCTTGAAGGACCGCACCACAATAAGACATTAAATCCTCTGATTTCAAATCCACCACCAGATCCAGGGAGACCAAATCTTCTCCTACACTCACAGGATCCCACAACTCACTAGCTTCCTCCTCTTCATTCTCTGAGTCAGGTGCTGTGTGTTTCCTAATGCGATTTACCGCATCCCACAAGGACTTAGGATAGAGGGCTTCTTCTGTGTGTTTAGGTAATAGGTGCAAGTCAGGGGAAACACTTTTACTTCCCTCTTGAGGGGGAGTAGAGCTGAGGGAAATGAGTGGGGCTGATTCAGAGGGAGGGAACAATGGAGAATAAAAGGATGGTTTGTGAGAGTCGAGGTCAGGAGCAGGGGGTGTTTCTGAGATGCCAGAAAGATGGGCTTCAGGATGAAGAGCTGTGTCCATTGAAGGACAGAATGAAGCCATCTCAAGATGAGTAGCAGGCTCTGTGTTTGACTTGTTTGAAACATGAGACTGAGAGGTAAGATGGGAGAGTGAGAGGGTGACATCCAAAGAACAGGAAGACATTTTACAGTCTGCTGAGTCTGAGGGTGGGCGTGGAGAAAATTTAGAAATGTCAGTGGGTGGTTCAGTATCATGCAAAATTTTGACCTCTGTTTCAGTTTGGTAGTCAGTGTCATTTTCTTTAGATATGATAGACGTCTGTTTCCAAAGGCCTATCAGGTCATCGTCATGAGCTTCTGTTGGTAATTCTTTTTTAGTATCATTCCTCTCTTTTGTGCAAGCAGCATCTACAGATTCTACCTGTTGCTGTGACTGTGGCTCCTCTGTTGTATCTCTGGAGAGTTGCTCAAGAGCATCACTGATCTCAGTGTTCACCGGCTGTGCTTCCTCTCCCTCCTCATTCTGTTCCTCAATACATGAGTCAACAGTGGACATTGCATCTTCAGTTTGACTTTCTAAATTGAGAGACTGGGGACTTAGGGATTGGTTTTGACAAGGAGTAGAAATGGGGATTGAGAGTGCGGCCGATTCAGGGGGAAGGGGAGGTGGAAGTTGCAGTGATGGTGTGTAAGAGTCCAGCTGAGGAATGAGAGATGTTTCTGAGATGCCAGAAAGAGCGGCTTCATCTTGTGGAGCCAGGTTAGCTGATGATGGCAGTGAATCCAACTCAGGTTGAGGACTGTCTTCTGTGTTTAGCTCAGAAACATGTGACTGTGATGTAATATGGGAGGGTGACAGCTTGACGTCCAAAGCAAAGGGAAACATTTTACAGTCTGGTGAGTCTGATGGTGAATGTGGAGAAGAATTTGAAATGTCACTGGGTGTCTCTTCAATGTCCTGCAAAATTTTGACCTCAATCTGAGTTTGACAGTCAGTAGCATTTTCTTCAGGTATGCTAGATGTCTGTTTCCCAAGGTCTGTGAGATCCTCATCAGCTTCTTTTGGTAATTGCTCTTCAAAGTCATTCCTCTCTGTTATACAAGCAGCATCCTCAGCTTGGCCAAATTCTTCTTGTAGCTGTGACTCTGGCTCCTCTGCTGTGTCTTTGGAGAGGTGCTTAAAAGCATCACTGATGTCATTGTTAATGAGCTGTGGCGTTTCACCCTCCTCAATCTGGTCCTCAAAACACGAATCTACAGCTGACATTGCATCTTCAGTTTCATTTAGTAAACCAAGACACTCGGGATCTGGGGGCTGGTCTTCATGGGGAGTGGAATCTGAGGGTAAGAGCACAGCTGATTCAGGGGGAAGGGGAGGTGGCAGCTGTACGAATGGCGAGTGAGAGTCCAGCTGAGGAATGGAACAGGTTTCTGAGATTTCAGAAAGAGGGTCTTTATGATGAGGAGCTAGGTTAGCTGATGATGGCAGTGAATCCAACTCTGGTGGAAGATTTTCATCTGTGTTTGACTCAGAAACATGTGACAAAGAAGGAAGCTGGGAGGGTGAGAGCTTGACATCAAGAACAGAAGGAAGCTCTTGGTAATCTAGGGAATCTGAGGGTGAGTGCAAAGCAAAATTAGAAAGGTCAGATGGTGGACTGAGACATTGAGGATCTGTGTCAATAGCATCAGGTTGATGGTTTTCTTCCTGCTTCTCTTCACTTTTGACTTCTTCATTGCTGGATTCAAACAGAGGCTCTTGAGTCATTTCAGTTTCCTGTAAAGATTTGGCATCTGTTTCTGGTTGACTGTCAATAGTATTCTCTTCACATATATTAGATGCCTGTTCCTGAAGGCCTCCAAAATCCTCTTGACCTTCATTTAACTGATCTTCATCATCATTATTCTCTTTTACACAAGCATCTTCAGCTTGACCCAATTCTACTTGTTGCTGTGATTCTGGCTCCTCTGTTTTATCTTCGGAGAGGTGCTCAGGGGCATCACTGATCTCAGTGTTTGTCAACTGTGATGTTTCATCCTCTGCATCCTGGTCCTGAGCACATAAGGACATTGCATCTTCAGTCTCCTGCTCAGTAACCAAGTCAAGCAGAGGGATTCCTAGGATTCTTTCAGCGCGCTCTTCCAAGGTCTCTTTTTCAGAAACTGAAAGTGAGGGCAAGCAGGGGAAAGAGATGTCACTTTCTTCCTTTGTCTGTAGAGGCACTTCTGCCTCCATGAGATCAGGTTCAGTGTCAGGCTTTTCATCCTCTGGCACGGGGCTTATCTCTCTTGATGGTTCTGTGTTTTGGTCAGTTGTCACATCCTGATTTATTTGGTTACTTGACTGGATCGACTCAGAAGGGGCGGGGGATTGATTATCAAGAGGACTGGGTTCAGTGTATGGTGAGGAACTTAAATAGTGAACATGCTCTTTCTTAGGCGATGGAATCAGCTCCATTCTTACCACGACACAGGTTGTGTCAATTACCAGCAGCCCACTGCTGTCCTCAGATTCTGTGTCTTCCTTGATCTCTAATCTCCTAACTTCAATGTCAATGGGATGACCACCAACTTTAGGACTTTCCTCTGTGTTGTGCAGGTCCCCTGAATCACCTCCTTCACTGTTTGCTTTCACACTGCTGGGGGAGGAGCTCTCAGCTTCAGCCCTGCCTGTGTGACTAGGCTCCTTCCACAAAGGGTATTTTGCTGACACAGGAGGTGGAGGCTGAGTAACTTGTCTCACAAATGCAGGATTTGTTTCATCAATTTTAGCCATTTCTGGGACAGCAACATCTGTCTCTGTTTTGTGATTTTTATTATAACCTTCAAGTATCTCCCCTTTGCAAGTAGCTGCTTGTTCACTCTCCACCCATGTTGGTGTCCCATTCGGTTTGGCTTTGAGATTTCTGGGGCTAGAGGGTTGGGCAGGGGTTCTTGACTTCTCTGTGACTGTTTGAGCACTGAAGTCCACTTCATCTGCAAACTTATGTGTTTGATTAGTGTCACTATGGGCCCTTATATTGCTAGAAGCCTCTCCTAATTCTGTGCTTTGAATATTCATTTGTGGCGTGTAAAGAGGCAAAGATGAGGTTTCTTTTTCTTTGGAAGGACCTGACAAGCCTGTTGTGCCACTTATTCGAGACACCAGGCAAAATATAGTTGTCCCTCCTGTTTTTTTATTAAATTTGAATTTCCTTCCTTCAATGACTGTTGAGGATGTGTCCTCGCTTATTTTTGTATTCTGGACTTCTTGTAGCGTTGTTGTCTGTTGCAGAGACGGAAGATAGTCAGATTGCATCTGCATGCTCTGAGTGTGAATAGGACTGCTTGCCAATAAAGCATCTGTTGCCTGTCTTTGACTCTTGTGTCCCTCAAACTCCAAGCAGGTTTTTTGCCTCCACTCCTCTTTTGTTAAGTTTTCCTTCAGTCCTACCCTCTGACCCTGCAAATCTACAGAGAAATCCTGCTTTCTGGGTGTGGACTGTGAACAGTATGCTTGTCTCTTACCTTCCTGCTCCCAGCTGGTGGTGTATCTGTCATAGTGGTGCATTACAGGTGAACTTTTATGTGGGCTGTTATAGGGAGGAGGTGCGATATAGCCAGGAGGCTGGCTAAACATCCTCCTTTGGTAGCCTGTCTTTTCTTTTATGTCTGGCATGTAGCTTGTATGTGGGACAGGGGGTTGTGGTGGATAATGAGTCATAGCCTGCTGTCGGCCCCCTCTATCCCACTGTCCTAATTCTCTCATGTTCGCAGACAATCTGGTTTGATGCAGCGCTGCCATTCGAGGATCTGTTACACTCCTGTGGTCCCTCTCCAGAGTCCTGCTGCTCTCTGACAGCCCCTGGGACGACCCCCTCAGGTCAATCCCCATACGTTTCCTCCTTGGAAGTGAATGGCTATAGCGAGCTGCCCAGGCCTCCAATTCCCGATAGCTGCTGTCGCTCAGACTCCTCTTGGGAACTTCACCCCTGTAGCAGACAGGACTGCAGGGCTCCCACTGCCTCTGCCACCCCTCCCGCAGAATCCCTCTCTCACTTTCTCTCATTGCTCTGTGAGCTCCTGCTGCTCTCCACTCTCTTTCTCTGTTTTCTTGAGGAGGATATTCACCCAGGTCCAGGGGCTGTTGAGGTCGACTGTCCAGAATAAAAGGGAAGTGAGAAGAAGGGGCTGTCAGCTCTGGGTCTGTCCAGTTTGTGTAGTCCTGTAGAGCCCCTCCTGTTCTGGATCCTGGTACCGTCCAGCAGCTGGACTCCCTGCCTTGATCTTGCTGCTCACAAAGATACAGTGGATAATGTGTTGCTTGATGTTTGTCATGATAGCTGTAGGTAAAATGATGTAAAGATAAAATGTTTATTCATTCAATAATTCAATTCAGTCAATTCATTCAGGAATATATGATTTCAAACAAGCTACTTTCCACATCACAGCTCATTTTAATATATACTTTCTTTTAAGAAATTGTGATAAATAGTTCAAAAAGGAAACATTCATATCTAGTTCAATACATTGCCAACTGTCTAACAGCCTTAGCAGACAAACAGAATAAACTGAAGAAAACAGATTGTATAATAGTGAACTCACACATGTGTACAGTTTCGTCCAGGGACAGTACCAAATTTGGCATAGAGAGGTGATTGCCCCTGATTCTCAGCCCAGAACTCCATCATTTGGTTTGGTATGACAAGCGCACTTCTGAAATATGAAGGAAAAAAGGAGTACAGGCTTTTCATCTCTATCTCTTGGCTATTCCATACTTTTTTATTATAATTGAAAAGATAACAAGAATAACTGAAAGGGTATTTTTCAACTCCAAGATTAAATGCTATATTGTAGTTCTCCTAAAAACTGCACCAGCACTTTCAGCAGCAACTCAACACTCAACTTAGTTGTATATTATTGTTAAATATTACTATATACATTCAGAAACAGATTCGCCCATGCAATGTTTGTAATACATACCTTCAGCTGCTATTTTCAGATTATCGTCCTTGTGGTGCATGAAGTCTAATGAAGCCCAAACAGGACAACTTGTTTTAAAACGACAGTGTTTTTCAATCCCCCTCCCACTCCACTTGCACTACATACTCTCACTCCCCTGTCACTATAAGGCCGTCCTCCTCTCATCTAGCCAACTTGCCCAGTCAAATTGCCACAGAGGAATTCTTTACTCAGTTCTTTAGAAAAACACCGCCTTGTAGCTACATCACTCCCCTCCATGGTCAGATAAGTCCATAATGGCTGAATTGGAAATGTAATTTACCACACCAGGTGTAAAACTGGAATATGGCGTTATTTCTTAAGCAGACAGGCAACTGTGACACAAGTTAAAAAAAAAAAAAAAAAAGCTCCTCTGAAATGCTTGCTTCTGGATTTTTAAGAAGACACCTGATAAAGTGCAAATTTAGTACACATATAGCAACTAATAAAAACAGTTCACATAGCTGTGCATACTCTCGTAACACTTTGCCTTAAAAATAAGATTCCAGATTATAGCTGGAGAATAGGAAACCCCTTTTAAGACAACAAGTTATGTTTAAACTGTAACTATAAAGGCTATTTAAAAACTGGATGTTTTCCTATCAGTGTAAAAGGTGTCTGGAGTAAAATTTCCAATCAACATCCAGTCAGTCAGCATCACCACCTCTTAGCAACCTTTCTTTCCATAACTTTGCCCAAATGATGGTTAATATCAATGAAACAGATAATGTGCACTTTGCCTGACACTTTCTGGTGGGAGGGCCGGACTTGGTAGGCAGCAGACTCTGCATGTAGATAGAGATCTGTTGTTTTTGTCGGGTGAATTGTAGTAGAGGGAGTGATGGGGAGTGGACGGGGTGTCTCCCTTTCTTTGAAACTCTCCAGCGTAACAAACAGGCTTTCCTTTTCTGAACAGAAACTCTGTACATCAGCAGACAGCAGGAGAGAGGGGATGAAGTGCGCACAGACAGTGAGCTGGAGGCAGTGCAATCTGTTGATGTTGACAGAATTGCTGGGGATGGAGTGATCTCTATCAGTGTGATCAAACTCACAAATCACTGTTTTGTATTTCAGAAATTTTAAAGAGCTGTTTTTACATGCATGGCTGATGAAGTTACAGTATGTCCTTCTTTATTTTCACTAGGAAGGAAATTTGTGAGTCAGCAGGATCCACATTAAGAAAATAACTTTTAAAAGACAAAAAATACAAAGAATAAAAAAACTGTTAAAGAGAAAAAAAACAAACAAAAGAAAAAAAAACTCTACAGACTAATGAAACAAATACAATCTCAACCACCACACCCCAATGCATGCTTGCTACTTATTTTTGACCAACAAGTTATCTGTCATCTCTAATTTATCATTTAAGGTTTGTCTTTCTTGTGTGTGAGAAAGTGTGTGAGAGAATTGCTTCTTCATACCATTCAACATAGAGAAAATACAGCTGTATATTATATGTATATATGTGTGGCGTTTGTGCACAAGCGCATAAACTTTAACTCAGGTATCATTGGGTTTGGATTCATGAAATTAAGAATGAAAAAATAAGATGGATTATGCATTTATTTCATATTGTTTTCAAAGTAGGTGACAAAGTACCATGGAGGGAGAAGATAGAGTGTCCTTCTCTAGAGTAATAGGAGTCTAAGGATTGGATTTTAAAATGTCAGATTGTTCATTTAGCACCTGAGGCAGATGTGGAAGAAGAGGCAGGGCGAGACTGAAAATGGGAGAGGCCCATTAGACAAGCCCCTGTTTTCTCAATGCAGAAGATATCAGAAGGGCAAGTGGTGATGAACAGACAAGTCTTGAAGAAAACTGACAGAGGATCGCGGTCTGATATGCGGAAGTGGCAGAGCTTGTGGAGAGAGAAAGGAGACAGGTTGGAGGGAGTGAGGAAGTGGATAGAGAGGCATGAAGCTAATAGAGAAGTATCAGTACTGACATTAGGAAATATGAGGGTGGATGTGGAGCAAGCACTACAGAGGCTGATTGCTGCTTTTGTGAGTAGGTGGAGATGCAGATTTCAGTTTAATTCCTCATAAAGGTTCATGCTGCCTGATAGAGGAACAGTTGTCCCATTTCCAGGAAAAGTGTTGGCCAAAGAAGCAGATAATTTAGAGAAGAAGCTGCAGAAAGGGCAGAGGGTGTGACGCCACGTCCTGTGAGGTGGCATCTGAGGATCCATGTCTCAGTGAAAACCACCATGTGTGGAGTCATGAGAGGTCTAGGCTGAGATCATATCGGTTCTCTGGACTGCTGACTGGCATACAGTTTCAGACCTCATGAACAGAATGTAAGACTGCCTGTATACGATCACAATGACAGCTTGACCTTGTCTGTGCCATGCTGTTTGGCTGTTAAACTGGGGGCAACTTATTATGACTTAATTTCTTTTCCACATTGTTACAGCCTTGTCAAAATGAGGCTTTCAGAAGTAATTTGTTTTCTTACTGTCAATGTAGCTCTGTGCTTACACAAAATGTCTTTAAAGTGCAAGGCAGTACCTAATAACAATCAAAGCTTAAGGCATGTGCCCTGTCTTTCTTTCTGACTCAAATAATCAGTTGTATTGATATTAAATAAAACTTCTTAATGGTAGCTTGATGAAAGTTGAGCTTCTTTTATCCCTTAAATGATTTTGGAAGAAATTCTATCAGAGGACAAAACCAACCGTCTGACAAATTAACTCATCCCGCACTGCAGACAACTTTTGAAGAGAGTGCAGACACTTCAAATCATCAGAATACATTAGTGATAATGAAAGACAAAGGTGAAATACACAAGTATGTATTTTGTAATCACATTAGAAAATTTATTACAAAAAATTAAAACTCTTCACAAGTGACAGTTTCTGAGAGGATCCTGGAGATCTGTCAAGTGATGGAGAGAGGTCAACATATAACATCCATAGAAATACATGGAAAAAAAACAACTGAGATGTTCCCTGATATCTGTTGCCTGATGTCTTCATAGTGTGCAGTATCCATTAACCACATTTTATTAAATTCTCTTTAAAAAGAGGCACCAAAGGAACTGGAGGCACAACTGGTGATCACTAATTGTAAAAATGAATCCAAGTCCCTGGCCTGTAAATCAGGCTGTCACTGGTCTATCCTCAGAGACGCCTTGTAGATGTTAATGTTCTGTTTTGCGTCACGGTGCACGAGCTCCACATGGAATCTACTCGGCAGACTCTCTTCATAGAAACCAGGAGTCCCATGCTCCTTTCGCATCCTGGACGAAAGATACGCCACAGCACCATTCTTGCACAAATGGACCAGTGTCTCCAGCAGAAGCGGGTACGTGT
>OMKZ01000651.1:13184-32561 GCA_900302535.1 Neoniphon sammara
CACTCAAACTTCTCCAGGTAGGTTCTAGTCAGCTGGATATGAACACACACACACACACACACACACACACACACACACACACACACACACACACAAATATACTAGATAGGATCGCTTCATATTTAGGTTACAACATAGCCTTAAACATTCAAATTACATATTTAAACACAACACAAGGATAAAAAAGGCACCAACAGATGAATGAATGAGATGGTTACTAATGATATAAACTCATAATGCACAATAATTTTATTTATTTATTTATTTATTTTTTAGGAAACAAGAATTGGCATGTCGGTGAATGGTATCAGGAAACACTGCACAGATGAAGAGGTCATTGCATTGGCAAAGGTCCTAATCAAAGACTGGAAAAGACTTCTGGGTATATGACTTTGTGGATAGATAAAAGATTTTCTGCGCAAGTCAGCAGTATTTGAGGAATAAAATATCACAAATTTGAGTCACTGCTGATATGAAAGGTCTTCCTCCCACAGACTCCGGCCATCATCAGAATGAGAAACCACCTGAAATGAAGAACGGGATTGACTCCAGCAAAACAGCAGAGTCCCCGAACCACTCGCCCTCTGAGACACAAAGCAGGTTAGTACGCCCCCATTTGCTGCACACAAACTACACAGGTAGTGCAGGTTTCTACAGGTAGAGATAAGAAGTACACACATTATGTTAGTTATGTTATTAGTACAATTCATTCATTCAAAGCCATTATTCTAGAGAAGAAGTACGTACAACACCAAGACCTGTGAAATCTCATACAATGAAGAGACTGGTGTTGGGTTTAACTTTAACTAATGTCTTTCATATAGGTGCACTGTACATGTCATGGCCACATACTATCTTAGAACGCAGATGCCACACCTCTGCTCCACCTGCTCCACACTAGACTTATTGACTTATTGTATATTTTCATACCGTTACAGCATGAGAGCATGTCGCCACTCCAGTAGCTGTCTCTTCAGAAACTTGAGCTTGTGTATATACCCGCCTTGAAGAACAGCCTAACCCCAAGCTCAGCAAGAGAACTGTAAAATACACTTAAGAATGGTTCAGTAAGCTTGCCACGACCCGAAGAAAAAGTGTGAGATGTCCTAATTTGATCGCAGCATTATGTAAGAATAGTGCAGGCGATAAAAGAGCAACTGCAGGGACACATGTAGATTTATCAGCCTATTCAGCAGCGTGATCACATGGTGGTTTAAACCAAACGTGCAGCTGTTTTGTGTTATCCCCATGGTAATTATGCAAACAGACCCATGCATTGTAAGGCTGTTTTTCTTTGTTAATCCCTGCTTTTGCCCATTTGAGGGTTGTCTAAACCACATAGCTATTTATTACCAATCAAAATTGTGGTCTTTTTCATTTAACCAGCACTGCAGCATCACTTCACAAACACAATATTCTGATCATCTTCCATAACCCAAGGGAACATTTTTCTACCCACTGATAGCTTACCCAGCTTGACCCAGCTTGTAATTTTTGATGTGCAGTGTTGGGAACGGCCCCTCGCAGACTGCTGCTCCACCAGGAGGAAAGGCAGTCGGACATAAATAATCATTCCCTCATGCCACATCTAAAATACATAATTTCCATAGTGCTTTGCTTTCTCAAAAAAAGGAAGGACTGAATGCCAGAGCAGACCTAGGTTTTATATCTGTGTGTCCAGATGGCGGCAACAAATCTCAGCACCATGGACAGAGCCTTACGATAAGAAAATGTAGAAAATAAAAAAGACAGCCTATTAGTTTACAATTTCCAAAATAAGATACCTTATGTCAAAAAAGAGCAGAGGAAAATTGTGACCACAGACAAAGTAATTGTGGCACAAAAAATATTGCATTTGCACTAGCTTAAGCAAGATTGCGATCAAGAAAAGACACCTGAAACTTAGCTTCGGGTCTTGCCCAGCTTTGTGAATGATTGCTCTGTAATTGGCAGCTCTGTTACTGGGATTAGGCAAATCCTATTGTAGGTACAGTTTCCCTGGAATAATGGCCACAATTGTTCTTCATACACATGTACACTCACACCCACACATACATATACATATACACATGCACACACACAACCGCTCACTTCCTCTCTCTTTATCTCTCTCTGGAATAATTAATGTTGCTCTGAAAAAAACGTAGTTTCCTCTAAGGTGCAAGATGTTGAGGAGTCTGTTGTAAGAAAAACTGGAAAATGTTTTTCAACTCTTGATGATGGAGGCAAAAATGAGTCTTGCTTTTTTCTGTTAGTCACAGGAGACTGGATGTCAAACTGAAACATGACTCAGATCCTGAAAAGAAGCACTATGATAAAGACAGAAAAGAAAAACATAGAGAGGAGCACAAAAACAAAAAGAGACATGCAGGTGACTCCAGGGAAGAAGCGCACCTAGAGGAACCGCCAAATGAGAAACATCCACAAGAAATCAGTAAAGAAAGGCATGTAGAAGAAAACGATAAACCAAGAGTTGTGGAGGAGCCCAAACAGGAGAGAGCGCAAATCGATCACAAAAAAGAAAAGCAGATACAAGATGTGCAAAGCGAAAAACTCAAGCAAGAGCCGAGAAAAGAAAGACCTTTAGAGGAACCCAAAAAGATGAGACACATGGAAGAGCTCAAGAAGGAGAAATATCCCAAGGATCCCATAAAACACACCTACGTAGATGACATGAAAAAGGGAAAACACACAGACGACATCAGAAGGGACAAGCACACGGACGAATTAAACGAGAGGCCGATATACACGCCTCAGCGAGAGAGGCCCCTCCATGAACCCCAGAGAGAGAAACCTGTTGACGCTCACAAACCAATGTTTGAAAGGTGAGAGGGTGAAGGCTCAAAGGACAGCCCATTATTTCCAATCAGTAAGACCCAGTGGAGCCTGACTTCAGAGGTGTTGAATTCTTCCTTTTAGGAGAGGAGTCCTGGACAGCAGCATCCTCTATCCCACCCGCTTCCCCTCCCCTCCTCGACCTGCTCGGCCTCCTCTCCCAGTCAGACGTCCCTCCGCGGATGTGAAAAAAGACAGGTCAGGATGCTGGTGCACCCACATGTGCAGATCGAATTGTTCCTGTTGATAGCACACTGCATGAGCACATGTAACAGTCCCTGAGCCCCTTGTATTCACTGGTGTTTTGACTGACTTGTTCCAACAGTCTTGTAACTGGATTCATGGCCTAACCGGAAGCCGGCTGTGCATGGTGCATGATATGATGGGTCAGCCAGGTGTGTTTTTTATCGAAAAGATTTGGTTTGTCTTACGTTGTATTAGCAGCATGCTGCGTCATCAGGCCGAGAGTCTCTGACACGCACAGCTCTGATCTGCGCGTCTGTGACATTTTGTTCAGGAAGGACGTTAAAGACTCTTCCTCCCGTCCTCCTCGTCCACAAGCTCCTCGGCCTGCCTCTCCTCCGGCTCGACGCCCTTCACTGGAAGTAAAGAAAGAGAGGTCAGGCATGCCTTGATCACATGCATGGAAGTGTATATATAATGGCTGAGTGAGTTACTCTTGACTATGGTGACGAAAATTTGTTTTTTAGAGGAATTTTTCAATGAATGTTGATTTTCTATTCAGGAAAGCTCCACCTGATCCAAATGCTCCAATTGCTCCCCTTCCTTTTCATCTTCATCCTCCTCCAACAAGGTCAGCGTCTGCATGTTCTCTTGCGTTATTGCACGTTTATTCAATTCTGTTACTCATCATCATCAAGAGGCTATACAAAACAAGACAAGGTGTTTTTTCTCCATTTAGAAAAGAGCCTCCAGATCCCAATGCTCCTCTCCCTCCGCTTCCTCTTCACCTTCACCCCCCTCCTGCTCAGAAGCGTCCCTCAGTGGACGGGAAGAAGGAGAGGTCTGGATCAGATGTTTGTCAGCACACAGGCTGCATGATTGTTATATGATCTCTGGAAGTGTCTGGAAGGACTGTTTTTTGGAGATAATCTGCAATTTCACTCGGGAGCATTCCCACTGCCTCAAATACTGTGCTGTTTTTTTTCTGTCCTGAATTCTTGTTTTGTTGCCGTCCCAGAAAGGAGTCATCAGACTCGAAACCTGCTTCACTGAAGAGGACGTCAGACAGTGTGAAGAAAGACAGGTGTGGGATCTGGGGTTTACTCTGTCTCTCGTTCGTCCTTGGAAAATAACATTGCTGTTGGCTGCTAACTTGCTCTCTGGAGGAATTGTGAACTAAAAGCTATGTCACTGCCAGTTATACAGACTGTAAAATCACTATGTTGGTTTGGTTTATACTAAGAGTAGTGGAAAATACTGGTACTGTATAATTCTACAATACTTTACCTCAGTATTACATCAATGTGCTGTCAAGTATGATATCTATATATCTTTTTTAACTTAAACATCATATGTCAAACTTGGCTACAAAGGAAAGCCCACATAATGTGGTTTGGAGCAGCGAATCGAGGGACTATTTAATAGAGAAGTTTTGACTTCCATGTAGTTTATTTTTCTTTCCATGGTATTCTACTAAAGGATAAGCTTTCAGCTTTTGCTGCTGTCAAAATAATAATAAATTTCACTACATGGAAGAATTAAATTACAAGTGTCCACTAAATATTGGCAGACATATTATCCTATCAAAGCCCAGTTATCTTGACATTTCATTGGGGGCCTAGTGGTGATTCTCACCCCTGTTTGACTGGTTAAAAGAACATTTGTTCTTGGTGTGGCTTTTATCGAGGTACCAAAATTGTTTTCCTTTTGCAGGAAAGACTCATCGGATAGCAAAGTGTCTAAAAAACACTCAGCGGAAGCCAAGAAAGAAAGGTTGGCTAGTCGAGTGTGAAAATGCCTGCTGAGTTGTAGGTGTGATGCATGGAGGCTCGTCAATGAGCTCTTTGTACTTTTTTTAAGTGGACAATGGCTGGATGCTTTTCAGATTCATGCAAATGTTTACTGTTTCAGGAAAGATTCATCTGACTCCAAGCCACCACCTCACAAAAAGCCCAGTTTGGATGTCAAGAAAGACAAAAGCAGGTGTGCTGGAGCAAGAAGATGAAGCATTTTTTTTACCACTTGTAACCTTATGACAAAAACAAGCAGCACTGAATACTTCATTTTTATTTACACTCACAAACATCTAAACTACAAGTGTGTAATTTCACATCTTACACCTTGGATTAGAAAAAAAAAAAGAAATGGAATCAAAGTATTACAGTTGTTTTTTGACTTTTGTTATAGGAAGGACTCCTGTGACTCCAAGCTGGGCAGTCCCGTGAAACGACACTCAACTGATTCTAAATCTGACAGGTAGGACTGATAATCACTGCTTTCATTCTCATTCATAGTCAGAAAAATAAGGAAACATTATCAATAAAGCAATACACTAAAACAGGGTCAAATTATTCAGGAGGGAGTCCACTGATTCCAAGAAAAGCAGCTCACCCCCACCAAAGAAGCTCACAGGTGAAAGGTAAATCAAATAAAGTGCTTGTTTTCTAGCCAAACTGCTGATTGTGTGAAAATCGGTTTTAGGAGTTGATTTACAATTTTTGTCCTGACTGAGTGAAAATAACTCTGTTTCTGTGGAAATCATGAAGATGACGATACTGACTTTGTATTCCAGGAGAGAGTCTCAGGGCTCCAAGTCCTCTAACGCTGGTCCTGTGCAGAGGAAGCCCTCAGTTGACAGCGCTGACAGGTAGTTTAACATCAAGATTGTGCAAGTGTCAAGATTCATTATGCACTGTACTGATGAGCCTTTCAAATTCAGTCTAATTGGGGTGCCCTGACTTTTTAAGGGGGGACCATGGGCCACAAGGTAAAAGGACACTTGGTTAATAAATGTCATTGGACATCGACTATTTTGAAATAGCCAAAAAAAAAAAGAAAAAGAAAAGTGATTTTTAGCTTTCTAGGGTTTACCAACAGGGCATGCTTTAATATTCCTTAAAAAAGCTGTCTGTCCTCACATATAATTTGAGGATAGATATTTTTTGCTATGATATTATTCATTTCATGTTTATTTAAATGTGACTCCAGATCTCTACTCCTTCAGTTGATTTGTTGTTTTCATCTTTTTTATAGAGAATACAGACATGTTTGACTGTATCATAGCCCATGCTAAAATCAGTTTTTGACAGAAATTGGATAATTGCATGTTTTTAGAGCAAATTGAATTGTCAAAATGAAGGCTTTCATTGTTGTCTCGCAACAGGAGCAAATGATATGATTCCCAACACGGCTTTTTCTGGATTATGCAACAGCTATGACGAAAATTTCACCAAATTGTACCAACAGGCCTGAATTTCATGATTCCTTTTCTGCAGGAAGGGGAAAACTGATGCCCCTAAAACCCCTACCACCCCGACCAGCCCCATGTCACCCACCTTCAGCTCTGCGGGGGGTCCTCTGTCCCCGCGCCTTGCCACGGGAGACTCCGTCAGAGACAAGTGCATCGAGATGCTGGCTGCTACTCTGCGCACAGACAGTGAGGCAGACGTTACGATATCAGCACTGACGCTCATATACACTGTAGCAGCAAATGTCTCAATATGCTGACACGTCAACACATACATTAGACACACTGCAACAGCAATGCTTTTCATAAGGAACACCCTAACACAAATATATATAACTGTAGTGTGCAGAAGACCATGACCTGTTTTTCCTGTTTTTCATAGATGACTACAAAGAATTTGGAGCCAACTGTGACAGTATGGCAGCAGAGATTGAGCATCATATCCTTCAACTTAGTCAATATTTTGCTGTTAAGGATAGCTTGACTTTGTTCCAAAGGCCTGTTGGCACTAATCTCTGTCTCATTCACTGAGCGGGCTAATGGAAAGCATCCCATTTGAGTGCTGTGGTTGGATATACATCATCAGTCATAATGGAATTAATGCTCCCTTAACTCTACTCCTCTGCGGTCGCACATATCTACCAGGAGATAAAGGCCACTGATATGAAATACAAGAACAGGGTGCGTAGCCGGATCAGCAACTTGAAGGACCCCAAGAACCCCGGGCTTCGCCGAAACGTCCTGGCAGGAGGAATCGAGCTAAGCCGCATTGCCACCATGACGGCTGAGGTACAGCAGGCTGAAACTGCATCTCCACCCATAACTAACTCCTTTCACATCACTCTAAAGTGTCGTGAGGGGTAACTCCTCTGCTTGGTGCTCTGCCTGCCTTTCACATCTTCCTCTAGTTCGTCGTCATTCTCATTCTGACTGCTCCTCATTCATTTCACATTAACCCCCCCCGGTCCCCCTTCCATCCATATCTCCCTCTGCTTGTAGGAAATGGCCAGCGACGAGCTGAAACAGCTGAGGAATGTTCTGACCCAGGAGGCCATAAGGGAACATCAGATGGCCAAAACCGGTGGCACCACCACTGACCTGCTGCAGTGCGGCAAGTGCAAGAAGAAGAACTGCACCTACAACCAGGTAAACAGTCAGAGACATTTTAATATGATGTATGTGTATGTGTATATGTATGTGTATGGGCACAAATAGGCTGTTGGAATGTCCCTTTTCTCCATATATTTACTATTCTTACTATACTTAATTTACTTACTATTCTTCTGTGTGGATGTGAATGTCCATGTCAGTTTTCACTTTGAAATTTCACTCTATAGGTTTCTCTGCATCTCCCAACTTAGAATATTCTTGGAGTTTTGGCAAAATTCCAATGACCTTGTTACGGTTACGGTCAATGTGTGAATGTGGGCACTGCCATGGGATTTGACACTGTAGTAATAATAGTAATATTAACAAAGTGTCAGTCACATAGTTCCACTAACCTGGTTGTCATAACTCACTTTTGTCTATCCCAGTCTTCCCCTGTGGAAATTGATTTCTGAGGCACTCACAGACTCTAAAGCTTGACAATACTGTCCAGATTTGACGACCAATATGTTGTCAAATACACAACACAATAACGTTCTGATCCTATATTTCTTTTAAATGTACTTCCTGTTGGCTCCTGGTCACTGCAGAGCCAAGAGGATGCCAGTGGTTTCTGAGTGCTTGTAATGTGTTTGACTTCAGCCTTTTATTGAGGAAAAACTTCAGCGAGAGGGATTTCCAAACACAGAGAAAATCAAAGGAGGTCAAGGAGAGAAAAGTCATGTTCAGGGGTATAGACTGAGAACACGAACTAACACGGTCAGTGGCTCCTATTCATCAGAGCTGTCTGAAGTGGTCTGAAGTCATGTTTGTTGATGCTATAGCTGTTGATTAGATTGAGAAAGTGAATGCTGTAATATTCCTAGCATTTTGGAACAGAAGATTGGAAACCAGTTTGCGCTTCTTTTTCAGATCTTCAAGGTTGAGGTTAAACTGAATGAAAACACTGTTTCAGCAGTTACCTCTTTATTGAGTAATTAGGGGTAATGGGTTTTGTTTTAGCTTCTTGCAGCACCTCTCTGGTTTCTGCACCATCATGTCTTATTAGTACTGTACATCACAGCTGATAAGGGCTGCTGTGTGTGTGTTTTAGGTGCAGACCCGCAGCGCTGATGAGCCGATGACCACATTTGTCCTGTGTAATGAGTGTGGAAACCGCTGGAAGGTAAGTCCCCTCCCTGCTCTTTATATTATGCATTATGTTGTTGTATGGCCTTTTAGCTTTTAAGAATGCCCTGTGCACCCTTTGAGTGTAATGCTTTTAGAAATACTTTCTAAATTAATGTTATTTCTTTCTACATTTCAGTTCTGCTGATGCCTTCCTGCTCAGATGACAATTTTGCTGAACACAATGAACATGTTTCCCATGACAGGACGGGAGGGGGACTATATAATATTGCAGCTAGTAATTTCACTGAGTAGTATTGTTTGTACAATTTATACTTGAAAATACAAGATTTGTAAGCATGTGCTTGTAATCAGGATTGATAGAGGGTTTGTATAACCAGAAGTTGATGACAGTGCATGGATGTCACTTTGATTTAATGATGATCATGGTGCTGTAATGATGGAGAGGCTATGAGAATCCAGTTAAGATGATATGTCATATAACAGCAGCTGTTCACTTTGTAAATATTTAAAAGGGCATAAAATAAACAATATGAAGGCTTTGTAAACTATCACATTTAATAAACAATTTTCACAATCAACCATTTTATACATGTTGGGATTACTGAGTGGGGAGCATGTGGTAAACATGTTGTTTACTGAGTGATTCCCACATTAAGATGTGTATTATGAATGAGATTGTGATGTTTTTTTCACTGGGTGTGAGCACAACGCGTGAGGGTTATTACCCAGCAAATTCTCTGAATTATCCCAAACTGTGACTAAGTTAAACTACAGCGCAAATGTAATAAACACAGTTACTTTCCAGATATTACTATCTAATTTTGCAAAATGCTTCCAATAAACATGTTCGGGACCAAGATCGAGCACAATTTAAATATGAAAGCCTGAAAATTGAATACATGCTCAAAATTTGCATTACATTTGCACTCCACTTATGTTTCAAGAGGGCCTAAGATTCAATATGATGTTGATATGTTAATGATTGTGAATTAATGCGGGTTAAAGTCTGCCTCTTAAGTTTATATTTGAACAACTGAGGCTCAATACATTTTGAGCATGCTTCTGTCCATTATGAATACATTAACATATTTGAAACTTCAGACTTTTTTGATGGAAATTGTGTTGTAGCAGTTAGATGATATGAAGTTTGTCTATTGTACCGCTGTAAGCACACAGTAGATGGCAACAATGCATCATTTCTCCAGTGTCAGACAGCATCAGTACGTGAAACTTAATCCCTCTTTCTCTAGATTCGCCAGAGGGAAGAAAACTTGAAGAGTAACACACCAATATTAGAGCCATCCCACAGTTTTCAACAATGTAAACATTTTTTTTCTCCTCACTCTCAATTTGCTCAAATTCTCTTATCACAGACCACTGAAAGTGATACAGTCATGAAAAAAATATTTGTGCCTTCAGCCATGTCAAAATTATACTTCCCCTACTCCTCATTTTGCAAAGAAATTGTATTATAGAATAATATATATACATTGGTGTTTCTGTTGAGAAATATGGTCTGTATGTATTCAAGATAGAAAGGAAAAAAAAACTACAGAGTTTGCCTCAGGCTGAGCAGCAGCCATCTGGTTTCCTGTGAGTTGGAACCACATTCACTTACTTCTTCTGCATCACTCCCGCCATTAAAACCTCCACTTTGGTTTGCAGGCAGAGATCACAAAGTGTACAGGAGCGGAAAACATACAGTCCATACTGACGGTGTTAATCTTGCGAGCTGTTACATGGAGTTAAGTATGCACACGGGTCCCATCTCCAGCATTTATTGGACATGTGCTACCATTGTAAAGAAAAAGAGATGCAATATATCATTGTTAAAGGAAATAGAGCTGAAACCAAGACTGAAGCCAGGCATGAAAAGTGAGCTTAAGAGAATCTAAAAGCTACACAGAACCAAAAAGCTGAAAAGAATCTGAAAATGCAATGGCTGCCTCTAAAACTGACTGGAACAAAATAAAATCCCAAATTATGTTTATTGAGTGTTATTCTATGAGTGAAATGGAGCGAGAACCCCACTGTAATGAATTGGTCATGATCAAAACAGATGTTTACCTCAAAATGAGTTACTGAAATAGCTCATCTTCTCTGTTTACAGTGTACTCTGTATTCTGTAAGGTATTATGAATAATGCTTAGAATCATGTTCTTTAGTAAGAGCAAAAATACTTCAGTGCTCAAAGGCTTCTGGTGGATGTCTCTTAACAATTTGTCCTTTAACAACAGCAACAACAGCAGCTTCAAGCACAACAGGTGCTTAAAGCTGCCTTTCTATGACTGAAAATACACAAAACAGAATGGAGCTAGTTTCCTGCCAGTATAAGTACAACCTTTTTGATCTAATCCAACATATGATGATGCCTATGCAACAAAGGGGTCAGTTGCTCCGCCTGGGCATATCCTCTGACCTGGACATTAATGTTGAGCCCACGGTTAAGAATGCCAGTCAGCAGGTCACTAAGAGGCATTATTTAAATGATCTATATGGCAGCTGTCTTCTCTGATACTATTTTGAGCAATGGGAGTATGTGTAATAACTCTTTAACCATTCATGAGAAGGGAGAAGATTTAAACTCTGTGTTACGATCGATCTTTCACTGTTGCTCTGGAGAAAGCTAAAATTATGCTAGATTAGGAGAAAACTCTAGAAAAATGATATTACTCTCGCTCTGAAGAATGAGAACGCTCTGAGAATATTTTTGGGCTGAATGGAAATGGGGGATGAGCAACCTAAGAGTTCAGTGTGACACATGGAGAGAATGCATCAATATCTGAAAGAAAGCTGTCAGAATAGAGAGACAGAAAAGAGAGACATATTTCTCAAATATCACTGGAGATAGTGGCACCCAAGGGTCTTATTTACTACCATTGAACTACTGCAATGTCTCAGTCATTGGACTTCCAAAAACCACTGTAGGCAAACTTCAATATAAATTTTAAATTTTAAATGTTAATACTGATATACAAAGCACTTAAAGGAACAGTTCACCCAAAATACAAATAAATAAAATAAAATCCCTGTTAGTGCAAGTTCAGTCCATCCATCCAAACAGTCTGTGTGTGATTTGGGGAGGTTTCCAGTGCGCTGCAATCTCCCTCTGTCTCCAAACACGGCAGCACAGTGGGGTTGGATGGGTATTTGCTTTGTGGAGCTCAAACCATCAAAAAATTTAATGTGGTAATCTCAACAGCAGCAGCTCTTACTAAAAACAAAGACACAGATACTAACATAATCCACGGCAAAGAGTTTCACTGGGAATTGTTTCCTACTGAAGAAAACTGGCAAAGTGTATCTGTCTGCCCACAGTGAGTATGAATTTGGGGGTGTTAAGTTCTTCACATGTAAATTGTTGACAATTTGACCTGCACAAACGAGCTGTGTTTGAGCTGTGTTTTATGTTTGAAAGGTACACTATAAATAAGACTTATTGTTATATTTATTAATGTCATTCCTTGCAGTTTGGACGCAATCAACCAGATGGGGCCTCTACAATTAGAGGTGACATTTATTAAAATTTAAAAGGCCATAATTCCCTCAACCTTTAATTTCCAATCACTTATACCAAAACCTTATTTGCATACCTATGAAAAAAAAATCACCTCCATAATGACAAAATCCATCTATTAAGATATTCTGGCAAATTAGCTTTTTTTTTTTTTTTTTAAACCATTCTTTACATTCCCACCATATTTGATATGAGCTAAGCCATCTTCTCACCTTAATAATGATTGACTTTTGACATCTCAGAAATTGAGTAAAGTACAGATGAAAAGCTACTACTGTTGTGAAAATGATATCATATATCTCCGTGAGCTAAAGCAATGACTGAGAAACTTTGTACACATGCTGTAAATAATATGCAAAGTACAAAACAAGTCTACACTGAGTCACTTTCAAATTGACATTGGAAATTTAATGCGTGGAACATCAGTAGTTTGGCTGTGATCTCTTTTTGACAGAGCTTATCATGTAAATATACATATATGTTGCATGGATTGGCATGTGAAGTGAATCTATGCTGCAGTGAAATAGCTGTATGACTGCAGATATCACAGTCTCTCTCTCTTGAGGATGTACACCAATCCATCAGTGTCAGCCAAAGACCAACCATATACTCTATTAATGCCACTGCCATGTATTTGTGCCTACACCAATCCAGCCAGACCTCAGCACTTATATCAACTCTCTACTAGCATGAATGTACACCGACATTTTGGCTGTCATTTGAACAGAAATGCATTTCAGTGTAAATAAGATATAAACACAGATGTTGCTGGAAATCTTCAAAGTAACACTCTGCTCTTTTTTTCACTGATATGAATGGCAGGCTAAATACATACAATCTACACTGTCATGAATGAATGACATGGATTTGAAAGCCTCTTGCACAGGATGCACCATGCATCCTCCAGTTTTTGTGAATATATTCATACCAATTATATGGCCCACTGGTAAATAGCTCACACTTAAAAATCCATAATGTATAAAGATTCTTGAGAACTTCTGCAGCCTTCGCTTCTATACCTTTTGTAAATGTTTTTTTCTCTACAATCTTTTCATTCTGTTAAGCAACCTCTTCCTCTGCAGGCTGTAGCTGGTCTGTAATCAGTCACCGATCATTGACACTTGCACATTTGCCATGAATGCATATATGAATGAAACTACAGTTACACCATTTATTTCTAAGTGCTATACAAAGGCAACTGGACTTGCTCGAGGTTCTAGAAGACATTTCTGCAGTTCAGAACTGAAGAGAACCTCAAGCGACTCCAGTTGCCTTTGTACAGCACTTCGAAGTGCCATGACCTGGATGAATGAATGAGACTCTTCACACATACAGTTACACCATGCAGCATCGTGTCCCCTGCAATACAGAGGCAATCATCCATATGCTAATGTCAAATATTTAAACATTTTCAAGTATTGCGCAGTGCCATCATCGATTTTTGCCTTGACTTTGGACATGAGGGACATAACTATGAAATGTTGATATTTTTATCACAAGTAAACATGCTGCATTGCTTTCAAGTCTGTGAAAAGGAGACCAAAATGGCACTATATTGTGTAACCTATTGCATTAATCAGCCAGGAGTGCAAAACAATTTCCACAGGGATTTCTTGAAAAGTGAGAGTCCACTTGTTTTGCACAGATAGAGATCCTCACTTTGTTCTTCTGTCACTGCTTGTCATCTACTGTGGCAAATGTCACCATGTTAAAGGTCTAGTGTTGAATCCCTGTGATCTTCATGCAGCAATATGAGTATCTTAAAAGCAGTAGTGTCATGTCTACCTTCAGTAACTGCAGAAAAGAAGACTATCCCCTTATGATTTTTTAAAATTTATTTATTTATTTTCAAAACATCAAAATCATGCCACCCACTGCTCCCTTTCAAGCCTTCTGAAACTTCAGCTTTCTCCACAACCTGTTGCTGGATTAAGCCTCCAACCTCTGCAACCTCCCTCCAAAAAGCTGTTCCCAACCTGAAATGTCGGCTTTTGCAAACTCCACTGAATCTCTAAACCCAAATTGCATAAACTTCTGAACATTAATTCTTTTAGGTTTAACTGTCTATTTACATAGTGGGCCAGTACATTGTAAAGGCTTCAAATAGCGCTGCATTCATTGCAGTCCCCACCTCAGAAATTGCTCTAATCAAATAAAAAAAAACCCAAATGCTCTTTCTTCAAATAATATTACTTCCTGTGCAGTTTACATGAGAGGATTTTACCTAATCCATCTTTCAATCAATCTTTAATTTCAGTACCAGCAGCGGCAGTGTTTTCAATCATTTTGACATTAATAGTTTTCAGTCCTCTGTGATAAGCCTTTGGGTGACTGTAAAATGGCAAATATTCAAACTAATGCAAACTTTGGCTAAGAAAGACTTCCCTACAAGAGGCAACTTTCTAAATTACATGGAAAATGTGCTGGCCAATAGAGGAAAGAAAATAGAGAATGATCTAACTCTGAACTCCTATGGAGCTGTGTGCCTGATTCTTGCTGTTCTGTCTTTTACTCTCAAATGAACAAAAATACCATTTCTGCTCACAAGTGGCGCAATGAAATGTATTTGCTGTCAAGAGCCATCCTGCATGTGCACCAGCAACAAAGAAGACAGTCCCTTTTTCAAGAAGAGCAATAAATGTCATGATGTGAAGTAGCAGAGATTCTTCTACACGGAGCCATTTAGGTTGTTTGTTTCAGCTACTGAATTGCACAGTAACCCTGAACCCAGTGAGACCTTCCCATGAACAGTCATATCTTATTTCAGCAGGAGGTCTTTATATCTTCTGACCAACAGCTATTTGTCATCTGACTGCTTTCTTTACAACCGTGCAGGTACAACGGAGGAAAACCGCCTATCAAAATGAACTAAGCCTTGAGGCAAACTGATAGGAGCTAATGCACACATAGGCTACAGACCGCAGAGCTTAAAGTTAATAATGCAATGAGTCCTTCACTGTCCAAGTGACAATGTATAATAGTAAAAGGATTCATTGGACCTATGGGAGAGATTCAGGACAGGGAGACAGACAAAGCCTAAGAGATTTACTAATAAATCAATAAAATGTTAGGTGTCGCAGGGTGGGACAACCTGGTCAGAAACAGTCTGCATGGTTGTATGAAGTGTTTATCCATACCTTCATCATTATGATTCACTAGACAGCTCAATATAAAAAAAGAACAAATTTAGAGTATCAATATCAGGTATAAAGGATGACACAAGTAATCCTGTCAAAATGAGGTCATTTCTTCCAGGTGTTCGATTAGAAACAGAAAGGAGATCAACAAATTCAAACTACAACAAGGTATTATGCCAGCACATGTGAATGGCGCCCAAAATGCCATGTCCATTTTACAGAGTCCTACCACCATTATCATGAGCAATGAGGCTCGTGAAGCTGTTATCATGGAAATTTTGCTCCCCTCTCCTATTCTGTTGGAAATTATCCAGCGAGCCTTATTGTGCTCCAAAAGGCTGAGCTGAGGGTGACAAACTGAAACAGTAGCTGCACTATTAATTTAGAGAATATTGCCATAACAATGTCAAATGTCTTGTATCAGGAGAAGCTCAGAACATCAGTCAGTGATCCTATTTTTCTCAGTTAATTCGTCTCAGCCTCACAAGTCAGATGCGTTAAAGATTCATCAGAAATCTCAGGAGGTCCCCACTGAGCCCAACAGGACATCACACCCTCCCTGTAATGTGGTTTTTAATGATAGAAGTGGTGAGGTATTATCACAGTATGGTTGAGGCCCCCACTAAGGAGAGCTCCTCTTGACCCAACAGTGAAGAAGCAGCCTTGTTTACAGCCTCGTCTCTGTGGTCAGAGGGTGGCTACGCTGGCCTGACAGAGCTGTGATTTGTTTGGGGGTAAATTACAGCTGTGTGGCACCAGGGTAACACTCTACCTCTTATTCTGCTCTTGCAGGACATGGCTGGGAGGGAAACCGAAGCCAAGGTTAGTGGAATCAGCTGCTGCGTACATCCTTGCATGTATCGCTCCTCGGGTGACTAATCTCACGGATGTTGCTGCAGTGTGATTATTTGCTAATGGCACCCTGTCTCTCAACAACAATCTAATGAGGGCTTTGGTTTGTAGACCGTCCTCTCACACTTAACACTGCCTCCAACGTTTGTGCTTAATGGAAAACAGGAAGCTCACATTGCAATTAGATGCCCGTTTTTATTGTTTTTGTTCTTGGAGCCCTTATTTGTAATGGTTTCTTAAGCTGTATGGTTGTCACGGTGTCCTGAGATGTGTTTTTGTGAATAGGATGTTGTCACATGTTCCTAGATTTGCTGTCAGTTTAAGTATTAGTTTTTCTGCTTACTCCCATATCCTTCTCACCTGGTGCATTATTAACTGTATATATAGATGACATCCACTATTCACTGTCCATCATAGGCCCGATTTCCACCGTAAAGATAATGATATGTCAAAGTCAGTTACTATTTTGTTGACACTGTGACAACAAAATTTTATTGGAAAAACAAAAAACAGACTAAAACTATCTACAACAGAAGCACCCCTGGCTTGATGTTGAAGAGATCGATTCCTAGAATACAACAATAGCAGACTTACTTGTTATTATCAACACCCGTGGAAATCGCGAATGTTTCAAGAACCCTGCAGTTTCCACAGCGCTGACAGCTTGGTCGAAAGCCAATAAAATGACAACTTTCACAATGTCACTTACTGTAGTCTGCAAACACCCATTTGGAATAACCCATAAACAAAACTGGACAGAAAAAGGGATCACACATCAGCATCACATTTTCGAAAATAACACCCTGCTCTCCTTCCAATGGTTTGCTGAAAAATAAACTTTGAAACAGTAATAAGAAAACATTGATAATATTTGCAACACATCCAATCAAAGCAATCAATTCAGGCAAAAATAGATATAACCAACAATCACCTCAAAAATCACCGGTATTAGATAGTATCAATAAAACTGCCAAATCCAACAAACCATTCTCAAAATTGGATCAACTTAAATTGGGTCTGACAACTCACCATGTCTTCTGATAAAGAAATGGGAAGCAGACCTTAATATTCAAACCAACAATAACTAATCCAATACAAGATTATTCACAGAACACACAAAATGAAAAAATGCACAAAATGGGACTCTGGAATCAGACATGTGCACTCAATGCACACTAAACACCACAGATCAGTTCTTCCATGCAAACTGTCTCTGTCCCAACCTGTGCAACACTTTTGGAAAGAGGTAATGCACATGTACATAATTACACAGTTCAAACACACGCACTGAAATATCAATATGACCCATCCAACCATTCATAGCTACTCCCTGCCCATGCACACACAACCATTTTCACACATACAGATTTTCTCATTGCATCTTCCTCCACTTTTTCCCAATCAAATTCTCTCATCCTCCTTTTCCTTCTTTCTCTCTTCTCATTAACGTCAATATTTATTATGACTTTATGTTTTATTATCCTTAATCTTTTTTCCCCTCTCTTTCTACTCTCTACTACTTAACTCTTAATTTAATAAAGAAATTTCCTTTGAATTATGTCAAAATTCTCCTCGTCTTCTACCTGTTACCTGTCATTGTGTTACTGTCTACAGTGTTGTATAGATGTTTTTATCATTAATCCTCTCATTTCATACTGCATGTTTTATATTTTTGGCATAATATTCATTTTGCATTCATTTTCTTGTCACAGAAAGTTCTTCTGCTGTTTATTTTGCAAAGTCTCATGATGTTGCAGTGCACACCCTCTGCAATATTTTTCCCACATACTTTCTATTTACCGTGTTACATGCATATTGCTGGATTCTTATTTATATTCTGGTTTTCCTTGCTTTACCCCATTACTCTTTGCTTCTGCAACAACCCCTAAGGGATCATCCAAGGCTCATTTTATCTTATCACCTTAGGTTTGGGCCCCTGAGATATACTGTCAGTCCTGTTTTTAATGCCATCCAAAAATAAATGTTTATCTCCAGAGTTAAACAGAGTGATAATGTATGTCACTACAGGAGGAGGGAAGTTGATTTCCTTATCAGACACTCATCAGACTCAACCTCCCCCCACGCCTGAAGCCCACATGTGTCATGAGGGATGATCCTGCAGGCACTCTAATTGAGAGACAGATGATTGTTGAAGCAGATCCATTCTTCTCAGTTCTAAGTGATCTTAATAAGTGGCTGAATTATTGAAGTGGGCTAATGCTTTATTGGTGCTGCATACTTAAGAGGGCGACAGGATGGGAATACTGCCAAACCCATGCCTCAATATAGGAAAGGTAGATATTACTTGTTTCAGCGCAGGGGCTTTTTATCCTGGTCCTCACGAGTGCCACTGGGTATTTATAGTTTCCTGGCATCCCAAGCCTTAATCAGTCCCTGATAAGATAACTGGAATGGAAACCAGCGGGGCTCTGACTCCTGTGAACCACTGAAAAGCACAGTGTTAGTGTGTTCAATAGAGAGGTGAATAGTGTACTGATGTCAGTGGATGGTCATTGAGGCGGGTGATAGACCTTTTAAATAGGTCCGCCCCCAAGTTTTTAAGATTATTGCCTGGTCTGCCTTAATACAAAGACATTGTTAAGCCTGAATGTTGCTGTGGCCTTTAGATAGACTCAAAATGTCAGTATAGTGGCCTTCAGAAACCACTGACTCCAAAATGATCACCGAGGGACAACTATGAAAAGGGAGCGAGTGAAGCTCTATACTGGAACAGATACAGGCCCGAATGACATTTACTCACAATGAGAAATCAATAAATAGATTTCAACTCCCTGCCACCTTATCTCCCTCTCCCTCAGAGTCTCTCTCCCTCGTTTCTACTCCGCTGACTTCGCAGAGTCCCTCACCTTCTGGATTGGGTCTTTGGCTCGCTTCAGCTCTCATGCTCATTAGCTTGGTTTCAGTCAATCACATGGGTGAAAGGAGACCCAATGAGACATCGAGCACCCTCTCCAGTTCCTCGGCTCTGTTCTCCACTTAATCTTTTCCCACCTGAAAAAATGTACACACAAGACCTACATGTAACACACTCTTGCAAAAACACTAGTGGCATGCCACCTTCTCAGTGCCATGGCACAGTTTCTTCTGATTGCTAAGTCTTGCTAAGTCAGTTTTCTCAGTGTTTTTTTCTATTTCACATTGCGCAAAACATCATAGAAATGTATGCTTGTTCTACATCAGTAGCGCACCTGTGGAAGACTAAAGATTAATTCATTTGATCAGATTCACACTCGTGTCAAGATTTGTGCCACATTACTAGGTTTTATTTGAAGGTAATGTTTTGATTTGTAATCATATTTTTCAATCCACATGAAAAAACCCAATGGGTTACAGTACATGATAAAACC
>OMKZ01000654.1:8002-18453 GCA_900302535.1 Neoniphon sammara
TTTTTTTTTTTTTTTTTTTTTTTGGAGGGGAGGGTGAGGGGCTGGGAAATTTTTTTTTTATTTGTCTAAATTTAATTATCTGTTACTAGTGTACAAAAATAAATTTCAATTTCAATTAAGGCTGTTATGGCTGTTCTAATATTTCTTCACATTAGGATTACTAATGATTATTGATCAAAAATCTCTTGTGTGTAATAATCTTACGAAAAAGGCATCCCAACAATATCATCACAATATCCAGTATTAGCTCGGGAATATTGTGATGTTTGATTTTGTCCATATTGCACAGCCCTAGCTCCAAAGATGCCCTGAAGTGGAAAGTTGATTTCGAGCGTAAAATATGAAATCTACTTTTCTTTCAATACACTTCACTCACCTCACTGTTGTGTCCTCTGAGGTTGAAGTTTATCCTCTGCGGGGTTGTCCGGTCCCTCCTGCAGTGGCTGGACGTGAACGTGACCCCGACCACCCCTCTGCCGTTCCCGGTCGCGAGCCAGCCTTCCTCGTAGTAGCGCTTCCTGCACACCGGCTTCTCCTTCTCGCTCTTGGGCACCCGGCCCTTCCACGACAGGCAGAGGATGTTGGAGTCGCTGCAGAGGACCGGGCCGTGCTCCACGGCGGCGAACATCCCTGCAGCTCTCTACCCCGGTGGACTAAAACTATCCAGGAGGTCGCGTCACTTCGGAGGGGCGGGTACCGTTACGAGCGCCTCTCTCCGGCTGAGGTTACTTCGGTGTCGGATGTGAGACAGCGACAACGGTGCATAGTACTCGCCTTTTACCCCCCTCCGGCTGTCTTGGCGATTTGCAATACTCAGTGATGGTAATCAGTGAAAAGCTCTATGTAGCTAAATGACTTGTAAGAAACAAAAATATGCTGCTTGTGAAAATAACCGGGGCTAAAACATTGCTGGATTGCATCTAGCAGACACGCAAAAGGCACGCATTCAAGTCATGATGATGTGTTCAGTCAGCGAGGTGCCTACTTAATGCTGTCTCAGTGACAAGGCAACAGATGAGGACTCAAAAAATAGCAGTGTCTCTTAACGCGGATTTCAGCCACATAGCAACTGATCAAAAACAAAAACATCCACTGAGCACACCCAGGTAAACTGTCTTGTCCACTCTTATACCGGCAATGCATCGGATCCACAAGATTCCACACTTTCCAGTGCCTCCAGTCAGTCCGGGTTTTGTCCGATTCAGTGTATCATATCTGGGCTCCGCTTCCTCCTATGTGATCTCGGCTGTGTGAGAGGAGCTGGGACTCCTCGCATCAGCTGTCAACCCACAGGAGCGCCGCTTCTCCCGGCAACGTCATTACGTCAACCAGCTCGGCTTTCCAACCCACGTCGGGGATCCCATGAAGGACTGATGGAGAGTCAAGGAAAAACACGTACACACAAAGCTCAGATCACACACATATAGTCGCGGTGAAATAAGGAAGTGTAATATAAACATTATTTTATAAAACGTTAAGTCTTGTTTCCTGCGCTTATTGGCCAAGTAAGGTTGAAAGCCGTGGTGAAAACACTGTGTCCCACAATAGTTCATTTAAATATTAATGTACTGGCCGAAAACCACCACTCTGCTGTTATGTATGTGTCGCTAGCAAACACTAATTATTATTTAATCTTAACGCGATAAAAGAACAATATTTACTGAACATGTGCAGTCCTGTGTCATTACAGCGCTCCAATAAAGCGCCGCCTCTTGCGGCTTCACGATCAAGTAAACAAAGAGTGGAAAAATAGAAATGAGAGACAAACAGTAGGTGTGGAAACGGGAAGGACCGAAAGAAAATGTATATATGCAATAACAGTGCAAGAATTTCAGAGAGAGGGGGCATACAGCTGTGTGGACACCAAAGGGCTTCAGCTATGTTTTTGTCACCTGACAACACAATGAAGCTCGGTGGGCTTATCACAAGAACGTGACTGACAGAAAACGTTTACTTAGCTGTCAGTTACTAGGCAAAAACAGCCACAAGGATCTGAACCAGACAAAATTATGGACAATTGACGCTACAAGAACGTCCATACTACTTGATGCAAAATGTACACAATAAACCGTGTCAGGCTGTTGCCAAGGATGCCGCAACTACAAATGACTCACAGTTAATGTTGGAGCGCATGAGATGGTGCCAAAATATAATAAACACCCTTCACTATTAGCCTCCTAGTTAGCTAGCTACATCATGAATAGTGGAGCATGACAGAGCTCAGTGGGATCCACGGCACACACTAGAGATCAAAATGTCAGCGGGATTAATCTTGCCTGTGTCGATTAGTCTGCTTCGTTGGGCTATGGCGATGTAACGTTAACCGAGGTATCGGGAACCAACGGGAGATGCAGCTAACCCCAGCTAGCTAGGTTAGCTATTCCACACAGAATGGTAGCTAGCACGCTAACTAACTAGCTAGCTAACCCAAACCACCATCAGCGGCGCCTTCTGACACTCACTGGATCGGTCTGCCGCTGGCACTCGCTAGCTTGCTACTGCTAACAAGTTAGCTGGATGTTTACCTTAGCGATTTTGAAAATACTCGCGCCTAGCTATTCAAAACAACCACATGACGGTGGTATAACTGCCAAAGTGGCAAAATAATATCGGGCCTACTGTCAACAAAGCCGGGAATTTTTCAATGGACAGTGAACTGCAGTGCTCACCTCGTCTGTGTTGCTTCCTCTGCCTGCCTGCCACTGTACACTGGCAGGGCCCGACTACTGTATCACGTGACCCACACATGATTTGGCCCCAATCTGTTTATCACAGGCCACATCAATCCTTAATCTTTCACCTTGGCTATGTTACGTCCAGTGGAGACAATAACAGTCGGTACTGCCATTTAAAAAGTGATTAATCAGGACACAGTTAAACATTTATAGTGTGACAATCTGTCCACGGCCATATAAAGTGATATAAACGCTATATAAAGATGAGTGTTGTCCTCACCATCAGTAAACAGGAGCCATCCAGCTGTGTCCTTGTGTCCAACTGGAGTTTTAACACCTTAATATAGTAGCTATAGCATTGTATCATCCTAAACACATGGGGGCAGCACTGGCGCATTACTTTTCCCGTTGACCCAACCCCTTCTAACAACATGGCCGCTCCCATGGCTGCCAGTCGAAATGTTTGCTCCCTAGCAAGGATATTTGCTGGAATCTCACAACTGGTATAGTATTCCTTACATTTCCTCCTTTGCACAATATCAGCAAACCATTCTGCTTTGCAGCACAATTGTTATGTGACTAAAATTAAAGGTTTCTAGCTGGTTGGCCAATCCCACAGCCTGCTCAGGACTGGGACGCTAACGCTAGCATTAACATTGTGGATATCTGACCTGTAAATGTGAAGTTAATGTGAGTTTGGTATTTCCAGGGAACAAGCGGGTTGAGCGCCTGTCGAGCTCGTAATACGAAATGTAACTTAATCCGGTAGGTAACTATTTATCTAGTCCTTTAGTTAAAGTCCACGTGTTCTTTGAAAAATAATCGTAAAAGTATTTATGGAGTGGGTGCTCTATAATACAATGGGATCCTACCAGCAACTTACCACCACTGTCACAGTGAAATGAGGTACTAGCACCAAGTATACCAGTGCCTATGAGCACCAGCCACCAAGCTATGTTACCTAATGTTACTTTTGTAACGAAGTATCTGATTATTTTTTACCTTAACAAACTGTGTAATGGGTTGAGCAGATATCTTGTTTTTTTTTTTGTTTGTTTGTTTGTTTCACTGTTAATCTTCTATGCCAACGACTACTGTAATTTTTCTGTCTGTCACATATATGCACACATCAGTGAAGCACAGTTCCTTATTAATATGCTGATTTTATAATTGTAAGTAGCTTGGTGTTGATGCTGGATATAGTTTATTATTATCATTGGGAAGCATTCCTCAAGGTGGGAAGGTGGGTCAGTTCAGTTTTATCTTTGTTCTAGGGAAAGCACTAATATTAACATGGTACATTCCACTAAATACATTTCCATATAACAGGATTTGTCTGACCATAGTCTTGCATTGCTTTGTCCCTATAGGTCTCATCTCCCACTGACATCAAGCACTTCCTTCCACACTGGAGTAGTGTTTTTGTCAACACCTTCTTCAGTGAGTTACCACTATAATGGCTTTTTTCACCTCTGACTGACTGACTGCTCACTTCTGAAATATATAAATATTGAGACCACCTCTGTACTTAGTCATCCTTTTACATTTGCCTTATTGTCAAGTCAGGCACACTTAAATCACTCATTCAAGAGGTCATTACATGGCAACAATGTTAGCTTTAAGTCTTGAAATAAGGATTTACATTTACCTTTCAGGTCACAGTCACAGATGAGCCCGACACACTCTTCCAGAAGGTGTCAGTGTTGGTCAAAGGTCATGACAGAGCTGTCTTGGACAGCTACGAGTTCTTCGCCACCATGGCAGCTAAAGAGCTGGGCATCACCCTTGGCAAAGTGTGAGTGTTAAAAGAACTGAACTACCACACACAAACTACAAGTAGTGGCCTATATTTTCTGCCAATGATTTACTCCCTGTGTTTAAATTCTTCTTTTCCTTTGCCATAGTTTTGAACCTCCCAAAGACATTGAGAGGCTCACACTCCTGAAGTCCATCCACATCTTCAAAAAACACAGGGTCCAGTATGAGATGAGGACACACTACCGGAGCATTGAGGTGAGGAACTTGAGCTGTCCATATATTAGTTCAGTTCAGATAGCTATCATGTCTTTTGGCTCCTTCCAAGAAAATAGAAACCCATCGATATTAAAATCACCCCGAGAGAGAAACCATGTCAGTGTATTGATCTGAACTGGGTGGGGCTCCTCATTAATTTGTCTGTTCTCTCCCTCTAGCTGTCTCATGTAACAGGCTGCACAGCACAGGTGTACCTTGAGTACATCCAGAGGAACCTCCCTGAAGGTGTAGCTATGGAGGTGACCAAGGTAAGGCACTACGGAGTTAAAGGAGCACTTCATCCAAAAACTATATCTTTTGTATCATTTACTTACTGAGTTGTCTTGAATGTCTGATTAAAAAAAGGCTTAATTGCATGGCCTCCTGGAGAACGAGCTTCCAGAAACTGTAGCCAGCCAGACCTGCACTTCACCAAATTAAAGACCTGACTCCAGCTTGTTCATTGGCGAAGAAGCCTACTCGCTCATTGGTTACACTTTTAACAAGAAACTTTAAAATGGGAAGCATCTGTGTAGAAATGGCTAGTTTTAGGAATCTTGAGGGGGAGTAATCTTAGGGTGAGTAAATGATGATTGTGTGAAGTATTCCTTTAATCATACACTGCAACAGGTTATTCTGTTTATCCCAATTCTAACTAAAATAACTGTCACAACACTTAAATGCTTCAAATTGTAGTAATTTCTTTGCCTGTGTCTGTTCTTGTCCTCAGACTGCCATGGAGAGGGTTCCTGACCACATCCTCAAACCCATGTGGAACGACCAGCCCGCCGATGACAAGCCCAGCCAAGGAGAGCAATCATAATCAATAAATGCTCTGTTTAATGCCCTCTCTCTGATGCCGGTCAGTTTTGGTTACAAATGGGAAGGCATGAAAACACTGCAGTACTGACATTTCGTTATCATGGACGTGGGACCTGCCCATCACTCACACATCAAACACAAGCCTTGTCAGTATGACGTCAAACACAAAGGAAAATGGGCCTTTCCAGAAGCAGACCTCACATTCATTATTTCAAAATAGAAGTGTGAATCAGTCTTTATTTACTGTCCGTCAGCTCTCCTGAGTTGGCTTGTTTGTCATTTCTGGAACAAGACTTGTATGCTTTTCCAATAAATGTTACAGACTGTGCATTACCATTTGTGCTACAGTTACCTAAGTCTGAAATGTGTATAATATATTGTATTTTATGTTAATGTGAACAGAATCGTGTTTTGTGCATCTCTCTGGTAATATAGCCTGAGTGTTGTTACTCTGCATAAACATATATGTGGGACACAAGACAAACACACAAGCAGTTCCTTTTTTCCATTTTATTGAATAATCAGGAGACAGGATATCAAGGCAAAGCATAAAGTTAACTGCACTCCACATTCATAATCTGCTCCCATAGAGAGAGCAATATGACTCATTCTGAGCGATAGCAGGCTAATACTTCCTGTCATTTAAGAGGATTTCCTGGTAAAATTCCCTACATTTCATCATCATAAGACACTTTTTCTTTTGCTCTATTTAAAGACTGTTGAGGACCAGCCCTCCCTCTCCCTTTTCCTGGATCAAATTGAGTTGTCATACAAAGATGATGCTCAGACATAAATCATCTTAAAGTTATTTCCACAATGGAGGGGAAGTAAGAAGCTTCCAACTATGAAAATCTTTGTTGCTGCATGTAGACAGGCCAAGTAATAATACCATCTCTGCCTACATAAACATGAAACATGACAAAACTCAAGATCAGAGCCATTTTTCAAAGTTTCACAGTCCTTAAAAGGCCTTAAAGTTACTATTAGGGCATCCTCACTGTTGGATACACCTGGTGATCAATGTGATTGCAGGGATCCTGCCACATTTCAAATGTTTTTGGCTTGGTTGAACCAGGACTTTTCCAGAAAACCAGTCTCCTCTCTGTGGTTCTTCCAAAGATCCAGAGCCAAAACAGTCAGCAGTGGTGTGTTCATGTTATAGAAAAATAAAATCTGGTTCAAAAATAAAGCCCAGTGCTGTCTTATCTGGTCTCACCAATAGTTAGGTTGATCACTGACAGTTGATTGATGAGCTGAAAATGCTATTATTGTCCCAAACAAGTTTTCAAGCTTGTATTTAAAACGATGGTCTGGTAACCACAGTAATGGTGCTGATTAGCCTACAGTTTAGTTTTCCCAGTGGAAACAAGCAAAGATTTCAGGTTAAGTTTGTGACTAATAGCACTCAGTCCACAGGCCAAAGATGTCTACTGTCAGCTCCTGATATCCAAAAATTACCCAATGAGCTTTGCATTGTGCCAAAACATTAATCGATGCTTGGCTAAAGACTTCCATGTCAGTTGTTATTACCGAAACATTGATTTATAAGTCAGCCTTTTCCCGGATGTCCCTCTGCATGCCCTTGTTGACAGATGCAGCCCGTATGAATGTAGGACGTGTGTCTGTTCTAATACCAACATTTCATGTTAAAAAATGTCTCTCTAACCTGTATTTTCATTTATACAGCCATTAATGTAAGACAAAACACAAGATTCTCCTCAGCTTAAGTACTTAACCTGTGACCCTAAATGTCTCACCTGCCTTGGTGCGGCTCATTGTTTTTTATTTGTTCGACTTCCATCCTGAAAGAGAGAATCTCCAGGCATCAGACAGGGAGGGGTTTAGGGATAAAGACACAAGAGGAGGCTCACCTTTGCTAGTGAAGGGCCGAATCTCGGGTGTCACGTCACTGGTGAAGGAGGGGGAGAGATGAGGGAGGGCCTGGGTCCCTGGGCCTGGTAGGATAAGTGTACTGTGTGCCCCCCCCTTCAGGAGACAACAACAGTCAGTCTGTTACAATCAACCACAGGGAGCAACAAGACGGGACTGCAAAGATTGAAGGGGAAGCAGAAATGTACTGACAGTGCTGGAGAGAGGAAAAAGACAGAGAGAGGAGGGGAAGGTGCAACACCTGTTGGCAGCTATTTTCCAACAGAGATCCTGCGTGTCCCTGTTGAGGTGTTTGAGCAAGCTGCAGTCTCTCAGTGGATAATATATATTCTCTTCCTTCCAGATATAATGCCAGAGACTTGTTTGTGTCAGTGATAGGCACAACATATAAATTATAAATGCCTGTTTATGCTATTGTGCTTATGCATTACGGTAAAACTTCCGTTGTGCCTCTATAAAACCAGCAGGCTGAAAACTCATTATGGAAAAAACAACTAGATGTATTCCAAAAGCTTGCAGAGCTTCAGAGGAGCTAAAATATTTATTGTATTCTATTATACTCCATGTAACATAAAGATAGTGCTCTTAAGATCATTACTACTAGTGTGATAATGTAATTTGTAAAAAGCTTTTTGTAATAATCATAAGTTATTACTGTCTGTTTGATGTAATGTACCTTTACATGCAACTGCATGGCAGCAAAACAAACATGGCAGCATTGCTATAAAGATTTAAAACAGACAGGAATTTATGGAAAAAAAATTATATGCAAGAATAATAGTTGCTGGTCAAAATACTCTGTTGTGAGATTCTCTGAACCCTTTGGCCTCCTTTGAAATAGAGATCAAAACAATTTCCCAGTATTACAGCGGTGAAATATTACAGTCCTGGGTCATATCAGAGACCCCGTCCTTTTCAGATGATGTCCTCCTTTTAAACATGCTACCACTGAATTTGAACTGTGACATTAATATTTCAGGCAAAAGCATTTCAGTGCCTCACAAGTGGAGCGGTTCTGAGTCCTCCAGTCAAATTTACCCAATCGGCTGCAAGGTAATGCACTTTTCTGAGTGAGGTCCATGTTTCAAAAGACAGAAGAGCTGTGCTACTAAAAAGTGCAACACTTCAAATCTTTTCTGGTCTGAACTGATACAAATTTCAGCCCTCAGCAAGAATAACAATGATTACATTTAAATCTTATATTATCATTTTCATTAAGGGCTCTTGGTCCTCCAGACTTGGCAAGAAGGTGCTGTAAAAATATTAATTATGTGCATGTCTGTAGCAGTCTCTACTTGGAAATATGTGATCAAATGTGCAGTTTCTTTCTTCAAATATCACAGTAAATATTTAAGTAAAAACACAAATAATGTTACTGTGTAGCTGTAAAATATTTTGATATTCTCTCTGATATATTACAGATATGTTCTAAAATTGTAATGACAATTCTCAGACTTGATTGTGAATAAACAATAAAAAGAGAAGCTGAGTTTATTTTTACTTTTATTTTGTTTCTTCATGACTACGTCATATCTCTCGACGGTTCTCATAAAACACAATCACAAATTCACAAAAGTTATGTTAATTACAGTAAATAAAGAGTATTTGTTACACTTCAAAAAACTAAACACAGTAAATAATTTCTTATACTTAAGTGAAGCAAATACTTAAATGGAATTTGCTTTCATTTATAAAAGCTACTAGATAGATATTTTCAGTATACTATTCAATTATGTTTTTTTTTCCTTTTTGTTGTTACACAATAGATTGCTGAACACAAACATGAATGTTCCAAACAGCAATACTCATAACTTAAAATAGCTGCACATTAATGATATAAAATATAACATTTAATATTCATGAATACTTGACATGTGAAATATTGTCTTATCACTCGAAAAAATTGTGAGTCTGTCAAACAATATTCGCTGTAGTGCCTGGTGAGGTTATAATACAAAACTATCTCCATGTAACAAAAGGAAACGTTTGGGAGGTCCAAGGTCTAATAAACTAGTTAACACTGGTGCTTGAGGGCTGTTGTGCACTCTTGTATCGTCTCTTTTTTATTCTTTTATCCTCATTTTCCCCCTTTTCTCACACACATGGTCACCCATTTATTCTTTATAAAGAGTCAGGAAAATGTCTTAAGGCTCACAGGGTGACTGCCACAAGAACCACAGAACATTAAATGAACTTTAATGACAAAAATCTTCCTCTTTTATGGTTTCAGTGGCAACCTTGTTTGAACTAGCCTTTTCTCAACAATGTAAAATATTGCCCTACAGTACCAACAGTATTTCATTAACGACATAAGTAACAGAAAGTGAGAATGCCTTTACATTGTTACGATATGAGGCATATTTTTGTGTCCTCTGTTATAGTTAGTCATTTTCACATTATTTCTTTGCCAGTAGACAGTATCAATTACCAGACATTTGGCCACAGACTGTTTCAGAAAGATATTCAAAGTCTTTTTATGACACATAACTCAGGGGCTTGTCACTCTTTACACCTCTGTAGGCCCCCCTTCTACAGAACAAGCGCTTGGTTATTGTTTTAGGGCAGGCTGTGTTAAAAGCGTCGGCCACCAGGGGGCCCTGGCCACCTCTGGCCTCTGCCAGGTGGGGGGTGATGCGGAGGAGAGACCGGTCCATTGTGGTAGCTGTGTAAAAGGATAAAATCACATATTGGATTCTTGGGTTTGGCCAATAGGGGGCACACTCCGATAAGAGCGGCCATCTGAGCTACTGAACTGGAGGATGCTCTCCTCTTTCAGCTGCTGAATATCTTTGAGAGGCAAAATACAGACAAACAAATGTCTTTTCCTATATTTTAACATGCACTATTTAAAAGTCTGGCTGCATATCATGGAGCAGTATCTATTATTTTTTATTTACTAACTGGATTAACATACTTTGATTCAACATTTGTTAATATGAACCTGACTAGTGAGGCAAAACGGTATGTTTAATTGGGACTTATTTGACATAAAATCTGAAAATGTGCAAACTAGCGGGCAAAATAAAAAGAAGGAAATCAAGTTATAATGAG
>OMKZ01000658.1:19287-49251 GCA_900302535.1 Neoniphon sammara
GTAAGAACAATTCAGCTGCTTCTCAGTGTTTAATTACCCAAATATATTGACGGGTCGAGGCACCAAAAAAGTTTGATGACGTCATGCCCTCACTTGATTTGCACTAAATGTTGCACATGCTCTCAAAGTGTTGAGACAGCTTAGTGCACAAGTTTGGTCTCAACTGGCCAGGTTGTTACATAGCAAGTGCATTACATGCAGAAATGGATATTCATATTAGAAATATCGCAGAAATCGCTTATCTTGACAAACTCAAAGTATTGTTTTAGCACATATTTATCCAAAAACTGAATATAAAAAAGCAATGACACTAATAAAGGCTCCATTTAAGTGTAGCAGAGTCCAGTGAGCCAGCATGAACAACAACAGGACCCTGGCTCTGTTAGACCTAAATGGAACAGAACCTTCATTGATGTCATTAGTAACACCTGTGTTTACCTGCTATTTCCTGTCAAAATGGCTGCTGTGAAAAATATTTATTGAGTTGGCAGACTGTTAGCGCTCCACAGGTCAGAATCCCCTCTGATGTAGTGAATTGTAATGTTACAGTTGAACCACACAGTGGCAGTGAATCATCATCAGTAAATAATAAGTCAGAAGGACATTTTCCTGAAAAGAAATTTAGGGAGAAAGATTTTCCACAATTTTAATTTGTTTCATACAAGCAGTAACGCCTTCATTCATTTCTATCAGATTGAAAGATGGGTTCACCTCTATCTTTGTGATGAAGATAGAGGTGAAACTAGTAGGATCTGTGTTCAGCTCAGTCAATATGAAATGTATGAGCTGAAGCTGATGCTTGTTTTCATTTGACTGGATATGAGGAAGTCATCAAACCTCCATCCATCCCCTGACGTCAGTGACTTGTTTTACTGTACAGCTTTCACTATCAGACACCAGCCAACCTTCCTCAGGTTGGTCACTTCTGCCTGAAAAGCTGTTAAGTTTGTTTTTTATCAGATTTTTAGACAACAAAAAGACATTTCAACATAATTCACATATATAATCCTTATTTGAAAGTGTACGATCAAACAAAGAATATCTTATGAACAGCAAATTATTGGACTGTTCACGATCACTCTGTGATTTTGATTTTATGGTTGATTTGATCTGTCTTCAAGCCACCTCATGGTACTTTTTTAATATCTTTAGATGACGGCAACATTCCTGAATTTCTTTCAGATAGCAAAGCAGACCAATGTCAGGACACGTGTGCTCTGTGAGGAGCTGTTATAGTCAGAATGCACCTGTTTAAGTACAACTCCATTTTATCTGAGTATATATCCCAAAAAGTCAGATCCATTTCATGGGACAGTCCTAACAAAAATGAAAATTTCATGACTACCTTTGAGCTAGAGTTGGTCTTTCTTTCAGCAAACTAAACAGTTTGCCATAAATTTGAACCATCATTGTTTCAATATAACACACTGTCATATTTCTTGCTGGAGGGGAGTTGTCTTTCCTTTGGTCCCCTCCAGAGGGAGGTCACAGACCAGGTTCAGGTTCAGACTTCATATATTAGATAGCCTTGGCATCGACCCCAAACTGTGACAAGCCACATTTTCAGACATGCTCTATAGTGCTGCCATCAGGCCAACCATGCAATACTGACAGCCTTTTTATTTCTCCATCTAAATTACTTAAATCTCCAGCAGATTTACACACAGCACATTTAAACTGCCTATATAACGTTTGTGTCACAGAATTGTTAAACTTGCAACCACTGGGCCTTGACACAAAAAGGAAGTTTGCAGTAAACATGCACCAACAGAAGAGAAGGCAAAATGTCTAAATGCTTAAAAATGGACCATATAAACTTCACATAAAACTACCTGTTCATCAGCATCGCTGGGCAACGTGGCAAGAAAGTTACCACAGGAATTTGAAAATTACAAAATAACCAGGACAAACATGACCGTCCTGGATGATGATTGCATATATTGCCCAATGTAATAATCTGACTGACTGACACCAAACTTGGTACGCTAACTTGTCTGGACACTCTGAGGACATCTGGCACAAATCAGCCAATTGAGGCGCTACATCATGTTCTAACTTAATAAGTGCTTGCTTGGACCCCTTCATTGCTTCCTCCGGTTATATTTATTAATATTAATACCAGTAGTGGTACTAGTAGTAGTTTTACTACTAAACTTACTACCCATCAAATTGAAACTGACATATTTCTGTCACTGTTTAGCATGTTATTTATCATTACCCAGCATTTACATGCAGTATAGAGGAAGCTGCCTCAATGTTGCAAAGGTCTGATACCAATTTTGTTAAAAAATGTTAATTTCAATTTTAAATACTAGACTCTGTGTGTGTATGTGTGTGTGTGAGAGAGAGAAGAGAGAGAGAGAGAGATGAATGCAATGTGACAAATAAACTCTTTGGATATATCATCATCTTGATGTTTTTGTTTCCTATTTTTAGTTTTTGAAGAAATTTTTCTCCTATTGAGGACATTTAGCTTCATAATGAAACTTGCTGCAGGGATTGAAAGTTCATCGTAGCTTGGCCACAGAAGTAACTTGAACTACTTTGGTTGCCAGAACATGCTAGCATCATATTTAACTTTCATCACTTAGAAGGGATTGATGAATGTACTGATTACTTGATCAATTTTAAACACTGTGCGTGACTCTAAATGATGATGTCAGCATAACACGACTGCTCAACTTACTGGCATGCAGAAGGTATGAGAGAAGGGAGACATTTAACACTTTGAAACCAGGTCAGGTTTTATTTCAGGACACATGACAGACAGATTCTAAACAGAAACCGACAGAGAGACACAGGAGTTCATTTGGGTCACACGTCCCAGAGACACACATCACAGAGGTGTTGGGCCACTGTGAGCCACCAGAACAGCTTCATGTGCCTTGGCTTGGACTCTGCAAGTCTCCGAACTCTAGTGGAGGGATGAACACCATTCCTCCAAAAGATACTGAATGTGCAGAGGGATATTAATATGGAGTAGCAGTGCATAAAGCCTCATTACAAAGACAAAGGCACATTTGAGAGATCAGTGGCACTGCTACAGAGATGTGGAAAAAAGTGATCTGGTCACATGAGTCGTCCTTCACCATATTAATCACAAGTGGACGGAGGTCATGCATGGCGAAGACCAAGAGAATGCTTCAGGCCTGTATGCTGCACCCCTATAGTGAGGGGGTCCACTGCCTCTATTATGCTGTGAGGGCATTTTCTGGGCAATATTTTGAATCCACTTGTCCCCTTAGAGGGACGACTCACTGCAAACCAATACAAAATGATTCTTCACCTTGATCCTGTAATGAAACATTATCCATTTGGATATATAATACATGGGCCAGCTGTTTCAATAGTTAAAAACACTTCGTTAACCTTTTTTTGTCACCTTTAGCTACATATCCCTTTCAGGATTTAAATGGGTTTAAAGTAATAATCCACAGCATTTTCACATAAATCAGAGGAAGAACGGAGCAGTTGACTAAAAATTTATTTGGCCAAAGTCACCACAACTGTTTATCAGAACCGTTTATCAGCAAAATTGATCAGAATGGAATGATAGCGATTAGGAAGGGAAGGGAGTGGAAGATCAGAAAATGGGCCACTGTGTGTGTGTGTGTGTGTGTGTGTGTGTGTGGTGCCACACCGTTTGTTGATTGACAGAGACAGGCCTTCTCAGCAACAGCTGAGTCTCACCACAGATACAGTACAGAGGTTAGACTATTAATACATGACATACAAACCTGACATTTACCATTGATGTGTACAGATTGTACTCTAATTTCACACCATTGTTGACACATTAAAATAATGACTTTTCAGCAGTACCATTTACGTCAGCACTATTCAGCTTAGTTCACAACTGTAGCCTCTAACTCCTTTGTGATTGTACCTAGCATACTCTTGGTTACGTTGAACGGTGTTAATGTACAAATAGTGACTGAGGCTGCAGTGTCGCTGGTTCACCTTTCCGTGACCTCCGATCTTCGCAGTAGGAGCAATGCGACACCTGCAAGGACCGGGGGACATATGGAGGGGCTAGAACCTACATCTGAGTGTATTTGTGTCTGGAAGGGAGGGAGTCAATGAGAGAGAGCAAAGAGGAGAGCGGCTACAGTTAGTGAAGGAGAGAGGGAGGGAAGGCGTTGCAGTTGAAGCAGCAACTGTTGGACATAGTCTCTTAGAGGAACACAGCAGGTCTGGGAACAGCAGCCATCACTGAAGAAACACAGTGGTAACCAATGATAATCAGCCCACCACAGGAAGAGAAAAGGAAAGGCGTATGTGGGAACCTGCCTGACAAGGTCAGAGAAGACTGGAAATACAAGCTCTACTCACCATTCTATGACTGCAGGAACAACCCCCACTGTTTCTCAGACACTGAGCTTCAAGTAAACTACCATCAAGCAACATTCTTATGTATCGAGAATTAGCTGCATTTGTTAGTCTTCACTGAACTGCATGGTAAGTCCAAACCACCAAAGAAGACCAAGGCAACAACCCTGATTCAGTATCCTGCAAATGCACGGAAAAGCCAAACTGGATCTTTAACTGTAACTTAACTTTAGTTCAGCAGTAATTATAAAGGACTGGGTGTATAGAACATTTGATTCAGGAAACCCAAAGTAGACTACCGAACACTCAAGCAACTATCAGATACACCAAGGCTGCACTGAGACATTGGAAGCGTCTCTTGGACTAAGGAATAAAACTGGTGGATTTTACGGTGTGGACATTTTTAACTGCAGGAGTCTGTGGAATGCTTGAAGCCAGCTGTCACTTCATTCATGCCATGCATACTCATCGTCGCTGAACACTGCCGTCTATCTGAATAAGCAAACTTCAAACTGGACTTGGACTTGAACAATTTTCTCAACAAAGTCAGCAGATTTGGATTTTTGCGAGATCATTTCAGGATCTACTTTAATCTTCAACCAACCCATCTCTGTGTCCCAGCCCTGTCTTTGGAAAACTGAATTACATTTCATCTAGACAGCTTGATTCCTGCTAGACTTTACATTCTTGTGCTCAGTACTATTGCATAAAAATAGTGTCTCTTGGATCCTATGTGTCTATGTTGAATTGTTTCCATATGCAGGAGAGGTAATCCACAGTTATAACTATGATGTTAAGTACATTCTAGAGGGGATTATAGCCTTAACACATAAAGCAGGGTCATACTTTTAAGTGAAAACTGGTTACACCGCTGCCGTCTATTTTCATATACTCCATCTGACATAACTTCAGTCCAGATCTCAATATAGGTGTGGTTCTGCATCCAGATGTTCCTCAACACAGTGTTGGTGGTCCTGACGGACCTAGTAGCCCGGCTTCTAGGCAATACCTTGTTTCGGCGGCACTTCCACTTGGTGCTGTCAGCGGTGGTGGTGTTCGGTCCCATATTAAGCCTCTGGGTCTCCCAGTACAGCGTCTTTGCAAAGAAGACCCACTTCCTCTACAGGTGAGACCACTTCCTGTTTGCTTCCTTGTTATCTACTTTAGCCAAAAAGCATTGTCATTCAGTTCTATGGTGTATCTGCAGGAGCTGGTACAAAGGTAGTTTGGCATAGGCAGTTTTCCATTTGGTGGCATAAGCCTTGCCCTACACCCTGCCATGTGTTATATGTCATGGAAACCTGGCTAAAGGATTTCAGGGGTGAAGTTACCTTTAGCCATGGACTTGGAGGCTGCTCAGCCTGCTAGGCTGGTTAGGGTTAGGGCTAAGTCGACGGCTTAAGGCAACTTCACCCTGGAGCGCTGAAGGAACAGCATCTGGCATTTCAAAGGCATGTCAGTGTTGCGACAGGATCATTTATCTTCAGTGTCAGGTGAAAGTGTTTACACCTTGCAAACATAATCCTGAAATATTCCAAAATGAGGAAGTAGTGATCTGATGTTACCAAGAGCTACTGAACTGCAGGCAGTTTAGTAGAGCTGTAGTGGTAATCAAAGTTGATACAGATGGATGGAAGGCAAACCAATTTCCAGCGACATTTCTGAAGTGCAAGGAGAGACATTGGAGAAGTGAGAGGAGTCAAGAGTTCTAGGAAGGGCATTGTGATTATCAAATGTAGCTCAAAGAAGCAGAGAGATTAAGCCCTTAAATTGACATGGGTAGTCCGTTTTGATAAGCAAGACAAAGCCTCAGTGAAGGGAGGGATCAGACAGGTTCCGCTGGAGTGTTATCTGGAGGTGTAGGGAGTAGCTCGGAGGTTAAAAAGCTATAGGGAAGGAAAAGTTAGGGATAGTGAATCAGTGTTGCTGGGGTTTTGAAAGAGAGCTACCAGACAGGGTCTCATGTCTCATGGAAATTGTGAGAAGGTAGATAAGCAGTGTGGATGAAGGTTCAGGGAAAGAGAAGTGGAACCGGAAAGATACAGGCTTCATGTGCAGAGACAGTGAAGAGAGTAAGAAAAGAACAAAGAACTGTGGGTAAAGAGTAGAAGGTTGGAGGATCAGTCAAGAAAGAACAGCAGAGACAAGATAGGTTTTTTGGCATTTATAGCTATGGTTATTGAATAGACATTTTTCATAGCAGCCATTTTGACAGTAAATAGCAGGTAAACACAGGTGTTGCTAATGACAATGGAGGTTCTGTTCCATTTAAATGTGGCGAGTCTTTCCAGTGAGCTAGCATGAACAATAGCAATAGCTGGCTCTGATAGACGTAAATGGAACAGAACCTTCATTAATGTCATTAGTAACACCTGTGTTTACCTGCTATTTCATGTCAAAATGGCTGCTATGAAAAAGGTCTATTGTGCAGTTAAGAATTAGGATGGTAGTTGATGCAGTGAGGGAAATTATGGGGATAAGTGATAAGAAAGGTGATGACATTCAGGGTATTTTTGGGAGGAGGGCATCAGGGAGTAGTTAGGTTGATGGAGCTAGTTTGTAAGTCTTCTCCAGATCCTGGTCCACTCTCTAGATCAGTGGACAATGGTATTACACCATGTTTTCATTGTTTGCCAACCAGCATTAGATGACATTAAAGAAGAAGAAGGGAGATTTGTCAAGGCTACACATCATAGCTCATCACTTTGTGAAGTTGCTGTGTACCATGCATTGCAGTCACCCAATACTGTAACACGAAACCACAATGTTAGGAGTCCCAAAATGGCTACCTGTTTTTAAAATGGCTGCTTTGTTCTTGTTGAAATCTAGATGACATCTATTTAAAATAGTATGACAACCTTTAGTTCTGTCATGTGTCTAACTGCTCTGACAACTTCTCTTTTTCATCTCCCTTTCTTGTCCTCACCCTTCTTCATTCCATTCCTATTCTTCTCATCTCCCTGTCTTTCCACTGCCTCTCCTTCCTCCTCATCTCCATCCAGGATATTCTTGCACTCCGGCTGGGGGTGGACTTGCATCTTTGTCGGCTCCTTCGTCTTCCTCCTCTCCTTCACCATCCGTCGCTCCCTCTCTCTTTCCCTCCGCCACCTCTCTCGGCTTGGGGCGGCTGGCGGACTGTGGCTCGGTTTCCGCAAACTCCTGGACCTTTTGGAGAATGCCACGGGAAGCTGCTATGAACCCATGGCCACTCCTGATGCCGAGCAGCCTCTCCTGCTGTTACGAGAAGGGGAAAGCAAGTCTCAGTGCTTAGGAGCCAGGATGCTTTGGAGGGGTTATGAAGTTTCAGAGGATGTCTTCCTCCTGTGTCTCTGCTGCCTCCTGCTCGCTGAGGAAATCGCTGTGTTTGGTCCTTATCTGAGTCTGGGCGGAACTTCAGATGCCCCTCTAAGGATCCTCTTCCTGTTTTGCGTTCTCTTGCTGGGGCTGTGGATCTTTCTGTTGCTCTGTCTCTTAGCTTACTTCCCTCAGTTCCCCACTCAGCTCCTGGGGGGTGCTCTGGGGTGTCTAAGCTGGAGGGGCCTGTACCAGGGCTGGTACCGACTGGGTCCCAGCTGGTACTGCCCTGGCCGGCCTGGACTAGGACTGCTCAACATCAAGAATAGCAGTAGTGGAGCAGTGGATGGGGAGCTGAGGCGAGATCAGTATCATCAACTGAATGGATCACAGAAGCAATAAAGATGCGGTTAAGGAGACTTGTCTTCAAACATAATCTCAAGGATGGAAGTATATTGATTGATACGAAGATGAATTGAGAACACATTTCTCTTCATTGTCTTAAGATGCCATGAAGATGTTTGCAGACTTTTTTGGGAAAAAAAAGGTCCCTGCTCGGTTTTCAGTTTGTTTTAAAAGAGGCTGTGTTAAGTATTATTCACAGCAGTCTCCTTGTTGCTTAAAACAAATGGAAGATGATGGACCAGGTTAGCACTTGTGCATAATAGTTCTTTGTCCATTGAAAGCCAGTATAGCATGTTCTTAGTCCTCAAAGGCCTGTTTTTTTAACTATTGCAAGTTGTGACCACATGATGAGTTTGTTTGGAGAAACCCACATCACATTTGCTTAAGATACAAAGATGGAGAGAGCTATTAAACAACTATGGAGTATCCTGATAGATTAGAGAGTATCAGTCCAATACTTTGATGAGAAACAAATGAAGAATAAAATTGGAAAGTTGGCCAATAACACACTCTGTAGAAGCTGTACTAACACTACAGATGTCCCATACTACCAACACATCCACATTTCTTTGTCAGTGTCTTTTATGAGCCTGATCACAATGGAGTTTGAACAAAACCTGGAGGGAAATCTTACAATAAAGACATTAGCAGACACTGTGGTCAAGTTGTACTACACTAGCACTGAGTATGATGGCCATCACACAATGTCCTTCAGAACTATGACGGTGAGACACCTGAAAATTTAAGAATGGTTAGATTCACCATCAGTTACATAGAAAGTCACAGAGCAGGACTGTAAACTGAAGTTCTCTGAGACTGTCTGAATTGCTGATTGACAGTACTCTATAGGCTGAAGAGAAGCAAACACTTGACTGTTGTTTTCCAGGTAATAAACAAGACAGACTTGAGACCATTTTCCTCCTAAATCATTTTTATTGATAAAACGTTTACACAAAATATCAGCTGTAAGACACCAGTTAACAAACAATGACTTGGATCGAGCCAAACAAGGTTAAATCTCACAAACTTATTAGGTACAATATCACACACTTTAAATATATTATGAAGGTTGTATCAGTCATCTATAATATAGAAAAATTTCCAGCCTTGAAAATGGTGATAAATTACATTTTTGGTGGATTATGCTTGGATATAATAATAATAATGTTCAACTTTCCATACTTTAAATTCCATCCAGAATATGCTCATTAAATCTTTATCAGAAACACTTAAGTTTGACAGAAAACAAAATGTTGAAAGGAGGAAAAGGCATTTACTCAAGGATTCCTTCATTACAAAAAATAAGACAAAAGAAAGCCTGGCATTCTGTATATACAAATTCTAGCTACTAACCTGGACTGGGAAGACACGACAAATAAAGGCATTGTTGTGTGACATTTTTTTGTCTTGAAAAGAGCATCTCTTCCTAGTGAGTTCGGGCCATATCCAATGAGGGGAAACTTTGCACATGGCCAGGGTACACAGGGGTCAACATCGAGACCAAGAGACCATCTGGTATTGGGACAGTGATTTTTTTCCTTCTATAATGGCATTATCACATAATATAATGCTGAAGCCACACCTATGACATTCTGTTCAATTATCCTCATTCATTCAATGCCACATCCACTGTAGACCAGTCAACGGCACTAAAGGCAACTTCAGCACACCGTCCTAATACTTACACCAGTGACAGTAGTGCTCACTTGGCTCTGTGCTACATAGAAAAACTGGAAGCAGTGACTGAAAGTTCATACACAATACACAACAGTATGGACAACATACCAACTATACTGCTTGGTGGCCAATTTCCTGAATCTGGAACTACATGGCATGTATTTGCAGACAATCTACTTATTGCAGTGTGAGCCTTCGGCCAGGCCTGGGTTAAGTATTGAGACGCTGAGCTGAAACCGGTCTCATTTTTCAGTGTGGCGTAGATCGGGAGGTGTGGGACGTCAGGAGAAGGGAAGCAGAGTGGGATGAGAGGAGGAAGAGAACAAGTGACGATATCAAGAAGTGGAGGGGATGGAGGAGGTGATGGAGTCTAAGGGCAGCCAGTGGCAGTTCATCATGGCGTCATAGAGCTCCTCGCTGCGCTGCATAAAATCTCTGTTACACTGGTCCACATCGTACTCAGGGATAGGCTCTGCACACAAGGAAAGAAAGACCTTAGATGCAATATTTCATACAAATTAAGGGCATGGGCCAGAGCTGAACCAGTAAAACTGCCAATATATGCTGTGTAACTTGACCTACTGCAGGAACAGCAAGTCCCACAATTAAATCAATGGTCATCTTATAAGTTACAACTAGCTAGTAGCAGATACAATACTTTTTCCTTTTTCTCTGTCTTTTAAAATGTCATCAACCTGCCAAGGAACAACAGATGAAAATTAGCCTGTATGACTAAATCTGGCATATTTACATGGTGAACTCAAATCCTCATGTTCATTAAAATACATTGTCCCTTCTTAAATAAACAAATAAACTAAACTATACTAAAAAAGCTGCAGTTTTTTTGAAGTTTGGATTCTTCAAAATGCTGGGAAGTTCCCACTAAATCTTTGTGCGGGCTTTTGAAAAAGTCTCTTTACATAACGCACAAGGCTCCAGTATATGAATGAGTTTGCGCAAAGAAGCCAAGGAGGACTGGAGTAGTTTGTTGACATGGCTGAGTTACACATACAAGTACAAAAGCTGTAAATAACTGAAAGTCGGATGACAAAAACAAAGTGAATCATTCACATGGATAGCGGAAGAGATGCAGCTCGTACTGAAAATTACGAATCAGTCCTTCAGTCCCTACGAAATGTCCTTCATAGCATGTACCATGGTGGTGGGACATAAAGTTTTGTGAACACCGCTTCTTACCTTCTACATTTTCCTCCTCTACATCTTCAGTCTCCTCGTGGCTCTGTTATGGAGAGGCGGGGATGGAGAAGCAACAGTGGAAATTAGTTAATTTTTCTAATCTGACATACAGCCAAATAGAAGACAAAACTGCATGGAAAGAAGAATCCTGGTGAGGTGTTTTCATTGAGAAAAAAACAACAAGCACACAAATATAAAAAGCTGTGTAAAAATGTACACTGAAATAAATGGGTATGGTTGTTATACTCTGTAAATGATAGTGTCCAATAGTTACATATGTTTAATGTGTGTGTTTTGTGTGTGAACATCACCCACCTCTACAGCTCCTGACATGTCACTGGGCACAGGCGGCACGCCCATGGGTGGTGGTGGCCCCATCATGTGCCCTGGCGGGGGGTACCCGTAGGGCCCATAGTTGTAGTTGTACCCACTGTTATAACAGTTGTTGTAGCCACTGCTGTTGTAGCCACCATACTGGTCATAACCCCCCCACTGAGAGTAGTAACCCCCCTGGCCCCCGCTGCCATGGTTGCCGTAGTAACTGGACTGCTGCTGATTGTAGTTGCTATGGTAACTCTGGCCCTGGCCCCCATGGTAGTTGCTCATCTTCTGGCTGCAAAATAATAAATAAAACAAAACAAAAAGTTCAATCAATATTTAAAGAGATAGGTCATCTGAGGGGAATAAGCTTGTTTTAGTTAGTCTGGTTAGCTGGTCTAACAATGAGGATGTTCGATAAATGTTTAGTTTGAAAACTAAGATTCAAAATAAACATCTAAATTCCAGTGTTTTTTATTTAAATGTGTTCTGCGGCTGACATTTAACCTCTCGACTTGGGACCAAAGCTACCAAGTGCAAGCCAGATACTATAACATATATAGCACACAAGTCAGACTGATAGGGATTTGGTAAGTATAAGGTAAACACTAAAGTTTAGTCAAATGTAAGAAATGTAAGAAAGGAATACTCCGTTTTGGGCAAAACACCCTTTTTTCCCCGACTTACCCAGACTGAGACAAGATGTTACCATTTTCACCTCTGTACGTCCACTGGCTCGGCTCCGATGGGTAGCATTTCAAAAACGAGTCGTTTTAGAAGTTAGCTGTTCAGTGGTTATAGTTCCTAACATTAAAATTCTCCTAAATCAACTCTCGTTTTTGAAAAAAAAAATCCCAGATGTGTACTTCAAATACATGATACATTTTGTACATAAGGCAGCTTTGGAGTTGCTGTAAGGTTTATTTTTTCACTTTGGCGGAGCTACGCTAATGACTCCTGTAGACTTCAAGTGTTTATGCTAAGATAACACGAAATGCTACCCATAGCAACTGAACCAGTGGACGTAAAGAGAAGAAAATGGTATCCAACATCTTGTCTCAGTTTGGGTGAGTTGGAAAAAGGGTATTTTGCCCAAAACATTGCAGTATTCCTTTAAGTCCACTCAACATCCAAAATGTTTTAGGCTTGACTATAACTGAAAACATGTCATGACTTCTTCCAGGGCCTGCAGTTACCTTGTATAAAAGCACATTAAGTAAGCAGTTACACCATCTCTAAGCGTGAATACACCAGTATCACAGCTGAAGTTATTTATATGGTAAAGAAGTGTCAAATCCCAAGAGGGAAATCTGCGGAATCACATTCCTGGATATAGTTTATTTCGAGGTTTCTTCACACACGCTGACTTCTGCTCAGCACTTGTTCTTATCCACTTCCCTGGCCGGTGTCTTACCTCTTTGCTACGGCAATGCTGAGCCTCAGCGGCTTCCCCCCCAGCATGGTACCCTGGCACTCCTCGATCGACTTCTTCTGCTCGCTCTCCTCCCCGAACTTCACGAAGCCGTAGCCTCTGCAGAGCACACAACAGTTACACCTCCTCTCCCCACCACCACACTCTCTCCATGCTCGGCATGAAATAGCCACTTATAATGAGAAACAGAATATAATGGGTATTATTATGGTAGAACTGAAACTTGTTGTTTTACTTTTAACATGAGGTAGCATCACTTGAATTGTGAGTTGCTCTTGCTTAGCCTATATGGGGAAAACAATAGTTTTAGCGTAAGATGGCAAGAAAACATTTTTTCACCCTTTTGTTGGAAAAGAGATGTAGAACTACTGGTGGTCAAAGTCCACAGCACTGCTATCCACATTACAGCAAGGAAACAGCAGATATGAATATAGTCAATATTATTGTATATTTTTGTAATAATATTCAAGCCATTCGTAGACATACACAGAATACATAAAACAAAATACAGTTCGAGACATTATCTCATATCAAAAGGCATGTTTAACATTGCTCTGTTGTCTAGAAGTCATAAGCCTGCCATACCTGGAGTAGCCATACTGGTCAGTGACTACTTTGGCTCCCTTGCAGGAAGGATACTTCTTAAAGACTTGGTGCAGCTGGAAGTCATCCACCTCGGACGCCAAGTCACCCACAAACACTGAGTACTCTGGCCTAAGAGAAAGAAGATAAGATGGTCCAGCTCATGATAAAAACCCTCTCTCTCTCTCTCTTTTTTTTTTAAGCACCAAGGCTGAACAGTTCATTGAAACAAGGTCTAACAGAGTCAGGGTCCTGCTATAATTCATGCTGGTTCACTGGAAAGACTCTGCTACACATAAATGGAACAGAACCTTCATTAATGTCATTAGTAACACCTGTGTTTGCCTGCTATTTCATGCCAAAATGACTGCTATGAAAAAGGGTAATTGCTGTGCTGGTGATCCAGTAACTTCCATGATCCCATAGAAATGTGCATGTAATAAATCCCCATTTTTTCCCCATGTGCTGCTATCCTGTCTGCCCTGTAATGGACTAGCAGCCTGTCCAGGGGGTTTCCCTGCCTTCCACCTGTAGTATGCTGGGATGGGCTCCAGCACCCCCACGACCCTAACTAGGTTAAGCGGTAATGAAAATGAAAGAATGAATGAATGCTATCTTGAGCGGCTGGTGACTTTAACACCCCTCAACAAAAGATACTTCATAAATGCTGGGGGTAATCGAATGCACAATTGGAGATGGCATTACAGTGCAATGACAATTACTCTGGTTTAAATGTGGAGCTGCAAGAACCGCTGATTTGCTTCAAGATAAAGCTGTGTTCAGGATGCATACCTTTTCAAAATAAAATTGACACAATATGAAGTTAATCAAACAGTAACATACAAAAACATAATTTAAATCCTGTCTTACCCTGCCTCCGGCCGTTTCCCATAGGTGGCATAGTTTAGCTTAAACTTCCGGGGCTGCACAGGGGGGACAGAAAACACACACACTAAGCCAACTTTACAGAACCAAAGATGTGTAGTATAGCACTGATATTGCTGGGAAATAAAGAGAGTGGCGTTATTATGGTTGTTGTTATTTGGGTTTACATACCTCCACCACCCAGACCAGCCTTTAGCCCATTCCTCTGTTAGTTCCTACCAGAGACTCTATTCACCAGCTTCAAACAAAGTACACTCATATACAAACAGCCTCACAGCCACCTTCAGCAGCATGTACAGGCGTGTGGACAGGGGAGCCCAGCAGCCTGGACGGCTCACAGGGACAACAGTATCTAACTGTAATAACCAGCAGCTAAAGTTTACAAATTTAGAAACTACTGCTAAGAAAATTCATAGGTTGGCATTAACATTTTTTATGTATCGTCTGTCCCTTAAGAAGACTAGCTGTTATTGCAATGCCTGCCAATTGGGATCACAGTTTTATCCTATGGCATCTGCCATTTTTTGCCATATCTGGCATCAAAATAGTGTCTTTCCAGGTGGTGCGACTCAGGACTTGATATTACACTGACTTTTGGGTGCCCACTATTATGGCATTTCTACCACACCAAGGAAGGACGACGAAGACTAGTTGAGCTCCACTATCCACAGCCAAGGCAACAAATAAATGCTGCTGGATAACATAAGTCTAACACTGGAAAAAAATGGAAGGCGGTGTTTAATTGTCAATAATTTGTATTTGTGGAAAAACAATGATAAGTTGCAGTAAGGACTATATCAGAGGAATATGAGTTAATATTTTGCAATAATGCTAAAGAACTTACCGGGTTCGATCCAGGGACCAGTTTTCCGTTGAGTCTTTGAACACAGCGGTCAACACTTGCCTCGTCTGCCAACTCCACAAAGCAGTAGCCTGCCGACCCACTGGAGAAAAAGAAGACAGAGACTTTGTGGAATGATTGTAAAACAAAAGTGTAAGAGGCTAAAATAGAGGCGATGTTATCATGGGTCTTCATCTAAAGCCTGGCACCTGAGCTCTTCACAATCCCAAGCTGAGCAGTAGTTTGTATTTTTGAGAGGAAAACCGGCCATTACGGTTGTCAGAGCAAGATCATATAATAGTTTGCTAAGTCTTTCAGAATCAAAAAATCTATATTCAAGATTTCAAGATCAGCCTAAATCACAAAATGGGACTGCAACAGGGAAGAACAAGAGGAAGTCGGATAGAGCGACAGGTGGTAGGTGGAGCGAGCCAAAGTGAATTGCATATATATGAGGTTGCATTATGGAAAACAATAAGGAATTCTGACTTCTTTATACGTTTGAAAAAAAAAAACTGGCATATGAATACTGGCAAAAAGAGATACAAAGATGATTTCAATGACAATCCTATCATTCCATCGTAGGTAAAATGACCAATAGGCCAAACCCATTTAGTCAGTGTTGCCCTTTAATCCCAAATCTGTCTCCTCAGTCTAGTTAAAAATTAACAAGGTGTCTTTAAAGCTAGAAATAAGGGGACTTTAAGGCTCCATAAATCCTACCCTGTTATCCTGTGGGTGATGATCTTCACTCCAAATGGCGTTTCTCCCATGGCGCTGAAAGCTTGCTTAATGAAGTTCTCATCCATGTATGGGTCCAACTAAACACACACACACACACACACACACACACACACACACACACACACACACAGAGAGAGAGAGAGAGAGATTAACTTTGATGTTATGATATTTGACATGCAATATAAATATATGAATGTGTAAAATGTACAAGTTCATTAATTTCACTCATGTTTAAAAGCAACAAAACAGATATGGTTTAACAGGTATGGCTACTGCAATTGTACCACACATGCATTTTGTGGAAAGTTTAGCTGTATAAATCCCAGCTCTAAAAACTTGCTGCAGAATACCACTGCTACTATTACTACCCGACGCGTTCCCTTCTGGCTTGTATAGTTTGTAAAGGTCCACTCAAACATTTCATATTGTCTGACAAGTTCAATATAACAAGGAGCATTTGTCTTAATGAAATATCGCCTTTTAAGATTGGTTCACTTGTCCTTCGCTCAATCGTCTTCGACTAAACATAAAGTGAGCTAACCTAGGCCTACGTCGTGGAAGGCCTTTAGCGAAAAGATTCATCTAGCTATATAAATAAACAAAATGGGTACTTGTATGTGTAAATTTTGAATGGCGCTTTTACTAACTGTTTCTAGGTTTTCGGGGAAAATCTTACGTCAAGGTCTGGCATAACGTTGGCTTTGCTGGTAAGCAAGGCCAAAGAAAACGGCTTGATTTAGACAGAAGAGCGGAGGCACGTATCGGCGCCACCGCACTAGCTAGCAACAAACACACCTAACGTTAGCTTAGCTAAAGCTGTGATAATAAAATGAAAGGACAACGAACGTTACTTACATCACCCATCCACAGGCTCGTCTGTCTGTTAAACATGATGAATTTGGGAAGTCAGATGGGGCTGCACCGATAGTTTTATCAATTAATTTCTATAAATAAAATTAAAAGTTCCTCCCACGTCCATACACTCCAACTCGATGTCGGTGCTCTGCTTCCGCCTCAAGCACCTTTACCACTTCCGGTCCGAGATTGGTATCAAAGTACAAGTCCCCATAACAAACCATGCCACTAAAGAAGCATGACTAGTACCGTAATATAAAAAATAAATTATAAACAACAACTACTACTGCAGTTAAATGGTAGATCCTATTTAGAAAGTAAATTAAACCATTAAACGTATTACAAATGTGGAATAGTCTTCCTCATATATTTATAGTTACGCTTGGTAAAAACCCTCCTGAACACTTCTTACATAGATAATAAAAAGTATGCACAGTACTTCTTTAAGCTCCGAAACAGCTTTTGTCTTTTGAAACAACTGTCTGCAGCTGTTACAAAAGACATTTAGGCTCTAAAGGCTGTGATCTAATGTACAATTCCTTTTACTGCATGTGACCCTGTAACCATGGAAACGACAGGTACCTAAACGCAAAGTACCTAAACGCAAAATGCCATCTACACAGGAGGGAATCTTTAATTGTGTGCTGTCTGGAGACTTCAACAGCCTTCAACAGCATTTCGAAAGTGAGAGTGTCAGTGAAGAATCACAGAGAGAGGACTTGTTCGGACATAAAGACGAGGTCGGCAGAAATTCCCTGTTTGCCGCTTGCATGTTGGGAAGGAGCGACATCGTCCGAGAGCTTGTCAGAAACGGAGCTCAGGTCAATGAGCAAACACCCAGGGGTACGTGATTAAATACAACTTCTGCAGTCCACTTCTGAACTAACTTTAACGTTTCTCTCTTGTTATCTATGCTACATGGTTATAGGTCGGCTCAGTGGTGTAGTGGAGGGTAACGTTATACGCAGGTATATCTTCTTACCCAGCTCTTTTCCAATTTCCAATATACCAATGTAGCTAATAACAATTGAAATATATAATAGCTAGGAGAGAATATTAGACCTTAAAAATAAAATAAAATGAAAAATAACAGAAAATTCTACAGGATTTTTAAGTGTGATGGTCACTAAAAAAATCGCCATAGATTACTACAGTCCTTATATAAATGTTTGAGGGTTATGGGTTACCAAAAGAGATTACAAAAATAAATTCTGATATCAACTCATTACTGAGCACTAAAGTCCAGTCCATTTCAAACTGGGATGTGTGGTATTTCTTCAGCAGGTGCAGTGTCTCCTGAGGTGAGATTGACCCGGCACTCCACCTGTACCTGTTTTAAAATACCAGGCATTATTTGCCTTATGTTGTGATTTTTTTCAGGTTATTCCTCATTGCACTGCGCTGCTTGCTGGGGCCACGTGGACACGGTGAGGACTCTGCTGGAGCTTGGAGCTGACCCACAGCTGCAGACCTTCAGAGGGGAGAGGGCTGCAGACCTGGCCAGGAGGTACTCACAGAAAGACTGCGAAGACTGTCTCATCCTGGCAGGTGTGTGTCTGATGCCCCAACATTTTCTTTGCCAACAGGGGCGACCGAGGCTGTCTCATCTTTAAAGGAATATTCCAGCATTTTGGGCAAAATACCCTTTTTCCGACTCACCCAGATTGAAACAATTTTTAGGAGAAATTAAATGGCTGGAACTATAGCCGCTGAGCACAGAGGGAAGGATACATGTGCTCAGTGGTTCCTACCATCTAACTTCTCCTAAAACTTTAAACAGTCCAAGACATGTATTTCAAATCCACAAGACACACGGTGTAAACAAGACTGCTTCTGAGTTGCTGTAAGGTTTATTTTTTTCACTTTGATGGAGCTAGGCTAGTGACTCCTGTAGACTTTAAGTCTTTATGCTAAGCTAACACAAAATGGTTCCCATGGGAATCGAACCAGTGGACGTACAGAGGTGAAAATGGTATCAAACATCTCGTCTCAATCTGGGTAAGTCGGAGAAAGGGAATTTTGCCCAAAACATGGGAATATTCATTTAATCTCTGTTTGTGTATAACAGAGGCCAAACAGGACTTGATGTCATACATAGCCTATGTTAAAGACACCATCTCTGACCCAGAGAAGATCCAGGGGAAACTCAACAAAGAAGACAAGGTAACAGATTTCTGTACGGAGTTACAAATATCTTTAGTTAGTCATTAATGAGGAATAATATTTACATTTTTTTTGGTGATAATTTTCATTTTTAAGCTTGTCTCCATACTGTTATGACAAAAACAACCCACTAAAATAATAAATACCAACTATTGCTTACAACAATCTCTACTACAGTCTCTTAATTAATTTTCTGCCATTATAGAACATTTGTATGAATGCCTGCTCGGCCAAGACAGGCTGGATCCAGAATGCCAAAAACCCAACAGCCTCAGAGTTCAGAGCCCAAAGGAAACACATGGCAGACACTGTTCAACCTATTCTCAACAAGCTCTCAGTCCAGCGTGAGTAGTATTTAGGGCATGTCTGTTAATGCACCGTATTTCAATATGCAGATGTATTTTACTTCTTTGCTTACAAATACAACTTGTTTATAAATAGAGTTAGAATTATAAAGTATATTTAAAAATGAGTAAAACTATTCTAAAATTAAATGTTTGATTCACCTCCATGATTGCATAGATTTTCTTTTATTCCTTCTGTAGATAATCTTTTTTTTTTTTTTGGCTGCAGATTAACCCCCTGCCAAAACCAGAAGGGAAAGCCTGAGAAAGGGGAGTTAAAGGTTTACATGATGTCAAGGTCCCTGCAAAGGTGTGGAAAGTCTGGAGAAGTATGGGAAATGATTAACAATCATTGGAGGTGTGATATAAGCTCTACATATAATTTTATGACGAATAATCCTGTACCTCACACATCTATAACCACAGTTCTGGTCACTGAGGATGGTGGGATTAATCACCAGACACCTTGCATACATGTAGACTGTCATCAGTTTAACTATTGGTTTCCTTATTTCGCCAGGAGGATAATCCAGTCTGGAATTCATCTGTAACAGTATCCAATATAACCAGTCCCATAATGATTCAAATAATATACATGTCAGAAAAAATGTATACACTGAACCATCAAATAAAACATTTAAAGGGGAACACTGACCACTTATTCTTATATTATGAAGGTATTAAAACATAATGGAATATACTGCTGCCTCTTCATACTTGAATTTATTGAGAATGTTCAGCAGAACCACTAGATTTTGGCAAAACCAACCCTTTCATTTAAATCTTCCTCTATCTGCTCCAACTTTATGTTAAGATTCAATGTGGCTATAAATTACTACTGAAATCATCTTCATCATTATCATTATATCTTTGTTCTGTCATTCAGATCATGTAAACAAATAAAAGCCAGGCTTTGAAGTAAAACTGACTTCTTTACCCAGTAACATCTGATTTTCATATCAGAGTATACTGATGCTGTCAATAATGCAGTTAGCGATGATTTACTTTATCAAACAAATTTGTAACCAAGTCTGTTTTAAATATTGAGAAATGCACACATTTTAAATGACACATAATTAAGCCTATAGACATGTATTTCTCATGCCACCATTGATGCACTGGTTAGTTTCCCAGTAGCTTGGTGTAAACCCTTATAGGATCTTAAAATCAGTTGAAAGAATGGTTTCACTGTTTATCCAGAGCAAAAACTGAACTTCATCAAAGACGAGCACCACTGCACAATGGTGTAATGATAATAATGATTAAAAAAACTTGATTTATATAGCACTTAAAAAAAAAAAAACTTTACAAAGTGCTTCACAACAGAAGACATGAGACAAAAGCAGTAGCTCTGTGTGAAACAGATTATACAAGCCCACAAGACAAAAAAACTAGTTCTAACATCCTGCTTGTTTTTACATTTAGTCTGTAGAACTATGTCTATATTTACATTATATGCAAACAATACACATAAGCCTCCATGTACAAGTGTATAATGTATACACTCATACAGAATTACAGCTTGGACAATGGCAAAAAAAATGATCTGCTGTCATTTATAGCAGTTTTTAATAGGTATTGTGTGCATGCATGTGTTTGATTTGAAATCAAACACATGTAATTTCATACAATCACTACAATTTATAGACTCTGTCACAGCCTAAAGACAGTACATTATAGCACTACAGTAGTGGTATAATGCATTTTATAATACAAGTACACAAAACATACACAAAGTATAATATTCCATAGGAGTATTATAGTGATACCATTGGAGTTTTAAACAAAATATAAAAAATGATTAGTCAGTCTAGACTCATTACTGAGTGAAACAAAGACATTAAATTCCTATACAAATACTGCAGTCATTTTTCTTAGGGATGCATTTTTACATCACCGTTGTGTCTTCCTATATCATTTTCTGGAGGCTGCGGTTCTGTGCATTCAGCACAGGGCCCAGACCACAGAGACCCTGACTGTGTCCTGTCACCTCAGAGCTCACACTGGACAGACCAAGCCCAGGAGGACTAAACACTCCTCAGGAAGCTCAAGTTGGAAGGGATGCTGCCACTCCAAAACCACAGTTCCTCAAAGGCCTGCATCATGAAAAGCCTTTGGTGTTTTAGGTTCAGATGGGCATTTTAAGGAGCGCACACTCTGTCAGCAGCATCAATGTGGTGCTCATATAACTACTGTTGGAGATCTGAAAAAGGAAAAAAAAATACATTATCATCCAGGTATTCTTTGAAAAGAGTCACATTTGTCCTGTGTTTTCAATGTTACTAAATACTAAAATGCAGAGTTGCCCTAATATGTCTCATTCTAATCTGTCTGTTTTGCAGACAGATTAGATATTTACCTTGATCCTGCCGCTGTGCTTGGCTGACCCCAGTGCTGTGGAGACCTGGTTCAGCCTTCCAGCTGACAGATCCAGCCTGAAGTGTCTGTAAAAGTGTTTCTTTAGCCCCTTCATGAACCTCGTCACCTCTTCGATACCAACACTATCCTCCGCTCCTGCTCCCCGCCCGCTTCCCTCGTTCTCCCTCTCCTCCTGCAGCTCCTCCCTGATGCTTCTCCACAGGTCCCAGGCATCCTGGGAGTGAACTGTGTAGGAGACTTCCAGTGGTGGAACAGCTGGGAGAGTCCACATCAGTTTTAGCTGCCGGATGTCGGACTCGGGATGGCAGTTGGTCCATAACGCCGCCAGCCACTGCAGATTTACACAATTGATTTCCAGAGAGCCAATGCAACAGTCGAAGGCTCGCTCGAACCAGGATTTGACCAAAGACCCGAGCCCCTCGGCTCCGCTGCTGCAGAAGAGCGGCAAGCAGACGAAGTCCTTAGGGAGGGAGCGGAGGTAGGTGGGGCTGCCGTGGATGCAGGTCAGCCAGCCACTCCAAACCAACCTCTGGGGATCATTCTTGCTGGCAAACACAGCTTTGGAATGGATCTGTGGTGGACAGAGGATAAAGACAGAATAAGCAATATGCAGTCTTACTGATCAAAAAGTAGGTTTAATTCAGATTAGGGCTGAACAATATGTATAAACAAGATAATACTGAGATTATTTGACAGATAATACAATTTTGATGACCATTTCCAGTGTCACACTGAATGTAAATGCACACTAAAATGAACCCGAATAATAACATTTCATTCTGCACCCATGATGGGTTTATTTATCAAGAACTAATTTTATCTATTGCAATAGTCAGTGTTGAGTGCAGGGCTCAAAATGCAATTTTTGGTGGCGGAAGTTTCTGTTTTCAGTGAGGTTGCTTTCATGTAATTTTTTCACAATGTGGGCATTGTGAAGCCCTTTGAGACTTCATTCAGAGCTCTACAAATAAACTTCACTCACTGAGAGAAGATCCTGGGCATGTTTTATTGAACCGAGGCTCATTTGGAGAAGTCAGAGGACCTTGTGCTCACCTGTATGAGGACTGTCTCGGCATCATCGTCCGTCTCCGCCATCCCCTGCACCGCCGAGAAGGAGACCTTGAAGCTGCTCTCTGCTCCGTCCAGCTCCACCGCCAAGCCTCGCTGCTTCTCTGCCACAATGAACGCCGAGAGCTGCCTGGAGTAGCTCTTCAGCTGGGTGTGTCTGAAGTGGTGGAGCGGCGTGACGTATGACAGCTGCCATTCCTTTTTCACCAGCAAGGACAACTGCTCTGGCTCAACTTTATCCTTTAAAAAGGTGGGGAGGAGAGAGGGGGAGATAGAAAGAAGAGGGAGGCAGTATGGAAGAGGATTGGTAAAAGGGAAGGTGGGGAGGGAAGGGGAAGAGACACAATGAGAGTGGAAATGGAAAAGAGAAAGACGAGATGATAGGGGTGTTGCTGGGTCAAGTGGAGAGGAGAGTGGGGAAAAGCAGAGGGTAAGGAGGGAGAAGAGTTTTGGGAAAGGGGAGGGGGGAAAGAGAATAAGGGCAAATATGTCAGACGTGTTGGATACAATACAAAACACCGCTGCACAAATAACGTTTTGGATTATTCTCTTCAGTTCACTCACAGCGATAGTGCGAGACTTGGCAGCTCTTCTGCTGGAGGTGAGCCTCCGTGAGGTCAAGCCTGGTGTGTAGCCCAGGTGTGACGCAGCACCAACGCAGCTACGGTAAGACTGACGGTAGCTCTTGCTGCCACTCCTCCTCTGGACCACGACACTGCTGAGAGGAGTCCTCGCCACACTGAAAACGACAAACCAGCATTTCCTCTGTATTTTTGTGAAAGTAAGCAGAGGCTCTGGGGTGGTATGATGGTTCCTCACCTGTCATTGCTTTGGCTCTTGTGCTTACTGAGCTGCCCTCAAGTGGATGCTGGACTATGGATAAAAGCGTTGATTGTAAACACTGCGGCAATACTAAATGGTCCTGTTTATTTCCCATTGTCTCTTGCAGTGGTAATCTTTCTATTTCTGTGGTGCTGACCCACCACGGAAGGATTAATAACAGACTCACTGTGTTGAGAGCAACCAGTCAATTCACAATGTTGTCACCATGTTGTATGACAAGTGAAAAATGTTTTAGAATTTTTAGTGTGTCACCTTTAAATGAAGTCATAAAAATTATATCACTATTATCTGCCTTACAATTTTAAATATGAGAGTAGCTAATTACCACAGGAAAAGCTCTGCTATTTTGGCTAGCTCCCCCAATCTGAATGAGCCCATGGCTATTGGCAACACAGTGGATAAGATGATACTCCCAACAAAGGGGTTATGGTCTAGTTTTTATCTTTAAATAAAAATAATTTTCCAGGTTTTTATGTCTGGTTAGCTCTCCGAAGCTTCCATTGACAACCTCAGACCACGTAGGTAGGAAGCTAGCGGAGGTTATTACAATAGTATAATTTTGTTTCACACTCGTAACTAGCGCCATCCACAATATTTGGTTGAAGTGGACTGTGACGAAATAAACCATGCTCTAAATATTATTAAATTAACTGCTGTTTGGTGAATTAAATTGCTCGGCCGAATTGCTTAGTGACTCTTAGTTATTCGAAAAAGCTCTCAAGACATCTACTACGAAGTGTACATTTGTCGATAAACAAAGAAAACAAACGACCAGAATTCTGAAAGGAGTTTGACTTCTGTAAATGAAATACGTCACATATCCGAAAAGTTTGACGGGCAGTTGTTAACGCGTTACGAATCCGGGCCATTCACCTTTATATGCAATTTTGTAGCATGCAGTAATGCTCTACACAATAAAATGAAACGTTCAGACATATGTTTTATGTAACTTGTTACCTGCTCTGTTGTTCCATGTTCAAGCTCATACGACGACAAAGCGGAAACAATAATTTAAATACCGCGCTTTCCCAGAAGTCCACGGGGTTCAAACCAGCCAATCACCACATCGATCCGATAACATCGATCAGGCAAGAACAAGAACCGCACTGATTTTGCACTACCTGACCAATATCTACACAACTTAAAACGTGACCTTGAAATGATTTTTTTAATTCACATCTTGTAGAATTTACATCCCACGAGTCCCCAAATTCGTTGTCAATGTGATCGATTATTTTGTAGATTGACTACTTTGGTCGAAACGTCACACCCCTGCCTTACGTAAAAGGACGCATTTTACGGATTCCTATATGAAGAGATCGCCTATGAACTAATGCGTTGTGCAAGAAGAGAGTCCATCCGAATGGGAAGAGAGCTGTGCATGCCGCTCAAGACGGCTAATAATGCGGAACCACAATAAAATGAAATGACAGCAGAGGCTTGAATGGATCACGCCGAACCAGATTTAAAACCCGTTTAGTCCTGAGTGCTCATCTTGATTAAGTGTAGCCGTGACATAATAACAGTAAAGTCATGGGGATCAGTTTATGCGTTCCTCTGTGGAAATGCAGCATCCATGTGCTGTATTGAAACTGCAGGACAGACTAACTGGATGGAGTGATGATACTGGCAGCCTTATCAAATAAAATCGTCAGGTGCCTCAATTAATGTTTGTAGAAAATGGCAACTAAAACCAGAGCACTCGCGCAGAGGACGCTCTCTGCGTTCAGAACACACACACTTTGGCGTCGCTGTACGATTTCGACCTCACGTCAAGGACATCTGCTGCTGAAATCCTCTATCAGAAATGTGAGCTGCTCCTCCAGCCTCAGTAGGTTTGAGGCGCCCACTCCAGGTATTTGGGATTCATCACATACTCATGTGACCTGCATAGTAAAAAACAGAATATATACATTATAATCAAAGCTGCTGTGGTATCAGTTTGATTAAAGCATGGCAGGTCTAATACAAATACCTGACCACTTTGCTCCTTAAAGCAAATAAGCACCTGTGCTGTTGAAGTTTAACACAGCCAAACTGTGTTTTGTTTCCAGGTGCCAGAAGTCTGTCATTCAGGAGCCACACTTGTGGAGAACTGAGATCACAGCATATAGGAGAGAAGGTCACTCTGTGTGGCTGGGTCCAGTACCTCAGGTATTACACCGTCTCTATTCAAGCCATAGTGCTCCCCTATGGTTTCACAATGGTTTATAATCATTTAATATGAGGCATCTTAAGAAGTGCACTCTTTTTACAAGTGTATGCTCACACAGTACCTGTAAGATTCCTTTGATAAGTGTTCAAGTGTTCACCAAATGACAGATTTCGTGTCTTTCTTGTGTCTTTTTGCTCCTAACAGACAGGACTTATTTGTCATCCTGCGAGATTTTGGCGGCTTGACACAAGTTCTGATTCCTCAGGATGAAGTAAGGACACCTTTCTAAATTTCCCTCAGGATGAATAAAGTATCTATCTATCTATCTATCTATCTATCTATCTATCTATCTATCTATCTATCTATCTGTCTATCTGTCTATCTATCTGTCTATCCATCCATCTAAATACAGCATTATAGATATACTACTACTAGTACTACTGCTACTACCACTATTACCATTACTGCTACCATTACTGCTAATACAACTGCTCCTGCTACCACTACTGCTCCTCCCACTACTGCTACTACTCCTGATAATAATACATTAAGATTATTTTATTTAACATGACTTTATAGGTTGTGTATGCTTGCGTGCGACTTTTTTTTCTGTTTTTAGTCTGAACACAATCTGAAGGCAACACTGTGTGATCTCACGACCGAGTCCGTCATCAAGGTTACAGGAACAGTCAGACGGAGACCAGAAGGGCAGGAGAACAAGGTGAGTATGTATATGTGTGTATGTATGTGTGTATGTGTGTGTGTGTGTGTGTGCATGTTCTCACATAAGTGTGCATGCGTTCATCTGAGTGTTAATGGCTCTTCTACTTAGGACAAGAAAACAAACTTGGTCAGTGAGTCTGATGAAATCGAATAATCTGATTGCAAAAGGCGGTAAACCTGTTTATCTACAGTTAATCTAAAAACACTGTAATCAGATTAGAGATACTTTTAATGATTAAGTATATGATAGCTTGTCAGATTGCTCAAAACAAAGAACACATTTTTCGATTGTGCCATTGCACTATTTTACACATCAAAATAATGGTGGTTGTAAATTTCCACTTCATCTTCTCGTCCTGCTGTGCACATGATAGGAGATGCCAACAGGAGAAATAGAAGTCCTGGCTGAGAGTGTGGATGTTTATAATATGTGCCGGAAGCTGCCTTTTGAAATTAAAGACTTTGTCAAAGTAAGTGTCTTTGTTATATACCTGTAATGACATAAATATGTGTGCTATATCACAAACAGCTTCGATCCAAAGCATTTTTCCATATTCTGCTGCTTTCTGTGCATTGAGCTCCAAACTGTTGTGTATCCAGAAATCATAATATTCTGTGAGTGTGATGACAGTTATTTCTTGAGTGTCTTTAACAGTTACAACAAACCGTTGTTGCTGTTTTTTCCAGAAAGCGGAGTCTTTACGGATGCAGTATCGCTACCTGGACCTGCGCTCCTCACAGATGCAGTACAACCTCAGGCTGAGATCTCAGCTGGTGATGAAGATGAGAGAATACCTCTGCAACATCCACAGTACGGCGAGCCATCCATTCATTCCTTCACTTTCTCTGCTCGCTAAGGCCTGGAATTGAATCCAGGTCCTGTTTGTGATAATGCACCGCAATTAATGCTGATTTTCACAGTGTCTTTTCTTCTAATTGGTAGGTTTTGTGGATGTGGAAACTCCTACCTTGTTCAAAAGGACACCAGGGGTAAGAGCCCTTCATCTTCAACCTGTTCATTAGCACAGAATCCCACTCACAATCACCATTATCTCCCAAGGACACACACAATTGAAGAGTTTATTTCCAAATTACAATATAACCATTTTGGAAAAAATAATCGTTGCTAACATTTAATACCTCTAAAATATCGACTCAGGTCTGAACTGTTTTGGTGGATTGCATTGTAGAACAAATTTTTCAAGACTAACACAGGTTAACACATTACAAAAGATAACAGGACTTCACATGTCATAGTTTGACAGGACTTTACAAAAAATGCACAACAGACAAGATCATGCAGGGTCGTGGCCAGTTTAAAAAAATAGATTTGGTCTTGTGACTTGTGATTTTTTGGGGGGGTTGTTAAATGTCTTTTTGTAATAGAGACAATAAGGCCAGAAGATGCATAACAATTACAAGATACTAGACAGTAAGTACATACATCATATTTTGTGTTTCAGGGAGCCAAAGAGTTTGTGGTTCCGTCCAGAGAGCCAGGTCGGTTTTACTCGCTGCCCCAGAGTCCACAGCAATTTAAACAGCTTCTAATGGTGGCTGGTCTAGACAGGTGGGCACACAGACATGCACAAAAACACATACACATGCACACATGTATGCACACTTTTGTTCCTGTCCCATCCTCAATAAGTAGTCTTTTACCCTTCCAATGTTACAGATATTTCCAGTTTGCTCGGTGCTACCGAGATGAGGGTTCCAAACCGGACAGGCAGCCCGAGTTCACCCAGGTAGGAGGGAGAGAAGGATGGAAAGACAGAAAGGATAAATTACACAAAGTGCTCACACACAGGCTGGATCCAAATGTCGTCAGCACTCCAGACTAGCAGATTCAGCCCATATGGACATCGGTCATAAGTACTCTGATGCTAACTGCAGTGCTTTGCATCATTACGTCAAGTTCTCAAGGATGCCGGTCTGTGAGGGTACAAAAGGCGCTAATTGGATGGGGCTTCAGACCTGACACGTTGCTGTGGATACGACCAATGTAAAGATCTGAAGATCTAATACATCTAATATGAATAATGACACTTGGAATTACTTTGAATAGATCAGCATTTTAAGAGTGTTAATGCTCTACTCTCATGAAATGAAAACCAGAATTTGTTCATCAGACCCTGCTGATTGCAACATATAAATCCCATATCAAGAATTTATTAAGGTATGTCTATATCTATGTATGTATGGGGTATCTATGTATCTATGTAGTCTGGACATTTGGATTCAGCCATCATACACTCACACAGAGAGCATCATCTATACCACACAGTTCTTTCAAACCACACAGAGTTCAAATTCCCTGGTGCTCCATTGACTGTATATAGTGCTTTAGTCTTTTGACATCTTGGAGTTAGCTTATAAACTGGTGTATGTAGTGGTAGTGGTCCTCATACTTTTATTCATTGATTAGCTGGATGTTGAAGGGTTTAGCTCCTACAGATCTATGTCTCTGCTCAATCCTAAGAAACTTCTTCAGGATTGTTTTTACATTCTGTTTATTTCCTCCTGGACTTGCTCTGGTTTTGGTCTTGACTTGGGCTGCATTTGGAGTGGGATATCCTCAGTGTTTATACACCAATGCCATATGTAATTCTATGATGCACATGATGCATGTCAAGTATCTCAATCCACATTTGACCATGGTCTCAAGCCCTTTGGACCTGATCTTGACTCAAGGTTGACTGTAGGTCTGGAATTGACTTGGACTTGGACATCTGTGTTGTCCAAAAACCAAATGGAAACCAAACTGTGGTATCTTCTGATGGTCTTTACCAGGTGGACATAGAAATGTCTTTTGTGGACCAGTCGGGTATGATGGTGCTGGTGGAGGGCTTGTTACAGCACTCCTGGCCTGCAGAGAAAGGTCCCATTAAGGTTCCCTTCCAAACCATGACATACGAAGAGGCCATGAGGGACTATGGTGTGGACAAGCCTGATACCAGATTCAGTATGAAGGTGGGTGATGCTTGGCATCTTGGTGTATCTAAGGGTGGGGGAGGTTCTCTGGTTTTAAAAGGTATAACTTTTTAATGCAACATTTCTGTGTTCAGCAGAGGTCGTGAATATGCTTTTGGTCAATCAGCGCCGAACTTTCTGTGTCCGTCCATCAGTTTAACAAACAGTCTGTTTTTACCTGTTTAACCAACTGTCTTTCTGCCCGTCTGACCACCTGTGTGTCTGTGTCTCTGCTCTTCTGTCTGTCCAGCTGATCGACGTCGGCGAGATTTTTTTGAACACAGACATTGGATTCCTCAGATCAGCTCTCAGCCGACCAGAAGGCTCCGTCCAGGCCATCTGTGTTCCTGATGGAGTGGTACGACAATGACCCCGCATAAAACAACTGCAAAGACGTACAGAATCTGAATAAGATCTAGAATTAATACTTTTATCATCGTAAAATATTCACAACCACGCAAGATTAGTTAAACTGCTATAGTCTGCTCTTAAAGGAATACTCCAACGTCTTCAGCAAAATACCCTTTTTCCAATTTACTAAGATTGAGACAAGATGTTCGATACCACCATTGAACGTACACTGTTTTGGTTCTGATGAGTAGCATTTTTTGTTAATTTTTTCACTTTGATGGAGCTAGGCTAATGACTCCTGTAGACTTCAAGCCTTTATGCTAAGCTAACATGAAATGCTACCCATAGGAACTGAACCAGTGAACATACAGAGGTGAAAAAGGTATCAAACATCTTGTCTCAGTCT
>OMKZ01000658.1:50069-67167 GCA_900302535.1 Neoniphon sammara
AAAAAAAATAACACCCAGAGCGAGTTGCACCAATGCACCAACTGTGGGAAACGTCATGGTCACTGTTGATTTGTTTTCTGAAGGATACAGAATAGCCCGATTGTCCTCCCTGCCTCGGTTGAAACCTAATGAAGGTTGTCACATATAAGATTTAATAAATACTGTACATAAATAAAAGCTCTACATTTTCTCTCCTCCGTTTCACTACAGAAACATTTCAAGGGTAAAGATTTGGAAGAACTGAAGCAAACAGCCAAGACTCAGTTTGGCCAGGTAGGTTTCACTATGGAATGAGAGCACTTGCTAGATGAACTCCATTATGTCTTTCAAGTTAATGAGCACTGAGATTTTACAATAGAAACAGAAATTACCTTAATTTTGTTTTCTGTGTTTTAAAGCTTGACGAGTCAGTTTGTATGTGTGTGTTTTGTTCCAAGGAGCTCAGCTTGGTGCTGGTGAAGGAAGATGGTACACTGAAGTCTCCACTCAAGAAACTGCTGTCTGTCACAGCCACAGATCAGCTGCTAAAAAGGACAGGAGCCAAACCAGGAGACCTATTGCTAATATCAGGCTGTTCCCTCAACACTGTGGTAAGGGAGAAAGATAAAATAAAACTTGAATGGTCCTAAAATTGTATTGTTGCAGTAGTGAAACAATAACAGAATACAGTGAGGAAAATAGAATGAATGAATAGGGTAAAAGAGGATCTTGTAAACACCCAATAATTAAAACGTTAGAACATGTTGAGTGGAAATATGGAAAAAAATTGGCATCAGTGGGAATAGTTGAACTCAGAAACAAACAAATGAAAAATATAGACAATATAAGACAATGCCAAAAAATATAAGTGAACTATTGAACAACTGATAAAAATTTCAATAAATGCATTATATGACAAATAAGAGGAAAATAATTTGAATATGAAGCAAAACAGAATGCAGAAGAGAGCGTGCAAAAAAATATGCTGGTATTTTAGAGGTCTTCAGATGGCCATATTTGAATTCTAAAATCATGCACCTTTATTTTCTATTTATCCAAAACTTGCATCATTTTTGACATAACTATTATGTCACTTACTTAATAATGTCAATTTTCTAAGCACTATGGAATTAGCTATGAAAATTTATCTTGTGAAGCTCTGTTTCAAACATTATAAGTTGTTAATCGCAGCACCTCTTTGCTGTACATTTCAGAGTGCTTCTCACCCTCTTCTCCTTTCTCTTTTCTCTTCCCTTTCTTCCCTCCCTCTTTCTCCTACATGGAACTTTACGTCTGCCCGCCCCTCAGCGTCCACTGCTTGGCAAACTCCGCCTGCAGTGTGCTGAGCTCCTGGAGTCCCGTGGCGTTTCGATCCGTGACCCCTCAGCCTTCCACTTCCTGTGGGTTGTGGACTTCCCCCTGTTCTTGCCCAAAGACGAGGACCCAGAGCAGCTGGAGTCGGCCCATCACCCATTTACTGCTCCAGTACCTGAGGACGCAGAGTTACTCTACACAGAGCCACACAAGGTTAGTACTTGTCAACATCCATTTATTGATTTTCACCTGCGGAAATTGTTCCATAATTTTTCCATGATTGTCTTTGCTTTATGTGCACCAAATAGATAATTTTTTGGTACCCTTTGCTATAAAGCATCACAAACCAGCCAGAACGGCAAACATAAGTGTGCTATGTGCAGTTTACTGACATGATATTACAGGATTTCTAGGTACTGAAGTTCACATTTTTCAAGCAATTACCTCTTTACTGCAATTTGGAGCCACTAACGTGCAAAGTTGCTTAATTGCCTAAGTCAAATTCATTGAAGAGATTCTATTAAGCCTTGCCTGCTACTACCAAAGGACCAAATGCATTTTGCTCAAACCTCTAAAACTTAGAAGAATGGACTAGAAGGTAAAAAAACCAAACTAAAGCCCAAGCTGTGTTTTCCATTCCCAGGTGCGCGGCCAGCACTATGACTTGGTGTTGAACGGCTCTGAGATCGGAGGAGGCTCCATCCGCATCCACAAGGCCTCGGAGCAGCTTCATGTGTTAAAGAACATCCTCAAGGTCAGTGATGTGCTGATGAGTGTGTTAAGATTTAATCCAGCGGTTTTCAAACTGTATGTCAGGATACAAAATGAAACAAAGAGATGTCAGCACTTCAACATCGTTACGCAACTTCTTGGCAAACTGATACGGCAGATGCATTCTTGAAAAAAAAATACACAGGGTTGTTAAGGGCTGCAACTAAGCAACACATTTCCTTTCTGTAGTCCTCTATAGTTTAAGTATCACTAAAGTATCAACATTAGTATGACCACATTGTATTGCGTATTTATTATATTCTGTCATTACATTTTGGTTTTATGTAAATTCTGTTTGACTGAATTTTCACACTTATTTCAAAACTGTTTTTTCTTTCTCTCTCTGTGTGTGTGGGTGTGTGTGTGTGGTGGGTGTGTGTGTGTGCTACAGGAGGATGCCTCTCTTCTCTCCCACCTGCTGGAGGCTCTGGACTCAGGAGCGCCCCCACATGGAGGCATTGCTCTGGGTAAGACTACACGACCTCTAAATTGTTTAGCACTATTTACCATACAGTTTAGCCCACATGAAACAATATGGTTGTTTACTTTTGCACATTAGATATATGATTAATTAGAATTTTAGATCTTCTATAAATGTTAAAGGGGTGGCACGCCCAGTTAAAAATGGTGATTTTCTTATGTAGCATTGTTCTTGAGTTCTATCTGCATCATCATTCACCAAGATTTGAGAGTTCCTAAAAGTCACTAATTTTAATAGAAAATAGTTCTAAAAAGTAGGTCTGCATGTTCTACAGTAATCCATTCCAGCAGGGCTGGGTGGGCTTTAGTTCCCCTTGTAGGGTAACAATATTGTCTGGACTCTGGTAAGACCAACCAACTGCCCAGCAAAGTGAAAATATCCCGCTTGTTGGAACTGAAAGAGCTACGGCTCTTACTTGTGCTGCAACAACATGTTAGCTAATGTTTTCCAAGCTAATATTGCTGTAGAGCTCACTTGGTAAAAACTTATACTGTGGAGGCTTGTAGTAGAAGAGCTGATGTGAGAAAGTGACGCCATCACTAGCTAAAGCTTCATATTAGATTGAAGTGCTTTGCTAGCTCTCACCTCTTCTGATGTAACGTTAGCTCGGTAAAATAATCCTCAGTAAAATGGTGGATTTATATCCAGGAACAGCACAAAATCACCTGCTGTGCTAACAAGCTAACAGTTACTGTTACTCACTACTGTTTGCTGAGCCTAGTGGAGGATAACAGGTGCAGTTTTTCTTTATTAAAAAAAAATGTGTCTTTGCATAAAGTGGTCATGTAGCACATATATTGTCATATATCATTTTTAATATTAAAAAATGTAATAGCTCTATATTTCAGTTTCTCACATTACAACTGCACGCCCACACACTCTTCTCCAGGTTTGGACCGGCTGGTGTCTATCATGGTCGGGGCCCACAGCATCCGGGACGTCATCGCCTTCCCCAAGTCAGTGCGGGGCCACGACCTCATGAGCCACGCCCCCGACTATGTATCAGAGGAGGAGCTGAAGTCTTACCATATCTCTGTCGCCTGGCCGACAGTGCAAGGAGGGGAAGGAGGAGAGGGGGAGTGAGGAGGAGATGAAGAGACAGCCGCGACATCAGAGGAGATGGTGAAGCCCTCTCAGACAGCATAGAGAAGAGAATGAGGAAGAGGAGAAGGAGATGAGCAGACTGATATTACATGTGAACGCATGGTGGAATGGAAGCTGGTGGAATAGACCAGCTTAAGAAAGAAGAAAAAGTTACCACCAAATGTCACTGATGGTGATAAGGACCCGTATGGCTATATATCGGTTTATGGACATATTAGGCCGAGATTGATATCCCTGACCACAGCTTTATAAAAACAGTCTGTAATACCTGTAATAAAATTGTATTTTCTTTGCACATTTTGTCAATTTTTTTTTAAATTTCCAGCATTGTCTTATATACATTAATTCTTAATAGCTGAAGCCCTGCTGGAGGGGGCGCTAGAGGCGTGAAGGTCACTTACTGACTTTTTTCGGATCTAACCTACTGGATCCTCCTAGTGGTGACAGCTGAACATTGCTAGAGATGGGGGTCCAGCAAGCACAGCCCTGGCTGTTGTAGTTTAAAATGTACTACTACATCAAAGCTTCCTTGCCACTGATTAGGTGGGGTGGGTCGACCTGTCAACAGGGGCTGCTAACCCTGAAGAGCTACTTCATTAGTCTGGCTTTCAATAGAGAGTTTTAGTGTCCCATGATGGTCTAAATGTTGGTCTACAGGCTTTTCCACCCTGAGAAGAATACATTTGTGGGGCAAACACTGAATCTTTGAATGAAAATGGTTGCATTTAAATATGTTGGATATTGGCAGCTTCATATTATATTTTTCTTTGTTCCAGTTATCTATGAATATGATTTTTTGACAATGTTTGGGCTAGAAAAGAGAGAATACATGTAAATTCTATTTATACAAAGTAAACTTATTTACATTCGCTTTCAGCAGGTAAGCTCCAAGTAAAAGATTGTGATATTACATTCATAGGATTCTGTTGCACGTCATACGAGCTCATCTGGAAATGGGAGAAACATGGTTTTAAAGCAAACTGCACTTATAAATTGCATACATATGGTATGTCTTCATCTACACCAGATTTGAAACATTATCTGATCATTGCTGATTGATAAAAGGGTCAAGCAATGGTCAATACTGCCAATGGGGAACATTCTGTGGGCAGTAGTATAAATATGCAATGGTACATAACTGTAGACTGTAACTTGTGGCTCTAAAGAGCCCACTGAAATTACTATGTGCTGATGTCAGTGGTGTTAGCAGCTCCAACAACAGAAGCTGTGCAATGTCGCCCCCACTCCATCTAATGACCTTTTGTGACCACAAAGAGGAAACCTAATGGAACTAGGTAACTGAGATGTAAGGTTTGCTGTGTAAATTTAAGATAAGACTATCTCTTTAAGCTGTTCAGAGGAAAAGTTATAACTTTCTGATGGTCAGGTCTCATAGAAACTTCCAGATATTCACAGTTACTGACAACAGCCCCCTTCATTCATTTTTGCAAACTGCTCTTACAAGGACTGGAGACATAAATACTCTAGGAGTATGTAGTAAACGCCCGTGGAAATAAATAAGGTTAACCTTTGTTTACTCTGCAGTATTTTCATAGAGCGGAGGGACACCATTTACCTTTGAAAAGACCCAGCATCCTGGGTGTAATCTGTACCAACTGTATTCCCACCTCTCCAGTAGGAATCCAGTTTTACTGGATGCACAAGGAGGATGATTACCCTAGAAACTTTTCGGCACACAGGTGTTTCATTGGTTGTTTCTCTAGAGAAAAAAAGTTTTCTTTGTTTCCTAGCTGTTTTTTGACTGGCCAGTTGAAGGCCTACACTGGTTTTAAGGAGAAATATATTTTTTAACCACTTGGCAAGGACTGTGATCTTTACTTGAGGTCATTCCAAAGAGGATTATTGCAGCTGGAAAAAGATATGCCAGCCTCAAGACAACATAAAGGTAATAACTAACAGTCTAGGATTCAATTTAACAACATCTTGATCAGGAAAACAGGTAGTCAGCCCTCGCTTAGTGTGTGAATGGACCCTCTGTGGATAATAAATGGGTCAAAGTAGTGACAAAATTGTTCCTCAGTGTTTCCTTGCAAAATTCTCACGTTAAACTAGAAATGTAGAATGTAGTTTCTGAATGAAAATTTGGAACATCTATGCTAAAATGTTTTAAACATGAATGTCATTTGTGAGAATTATTCACAAAACTTAAGTAAGAAATCCAAATCCTTTTTAACTGATAACTTCATTTAAAAAATTAGATCAATGGTAGAAATAGCAAAGCACTAAAAAATAAATATATACACTATCCGACGCTCATTTTCCCCACATTTCTTTTTGCTACTTTTTTTGTTTTCTCTTTTTCTCTCGTTTACTTTTTTATGTGTATTTGTATGAAAAAAAAATTGATGACGACCAAGAAGATAACCCGGAAAAGAAACACGGGTGCACTTTTCTGACCCCTCCCCTTGCGTACGTATTGAAAATGACAGAACGCAGAACAGTGATGCGATTGTTCTGTTTTCCCTTTGACACAAGTTGAGAAATGGTTTACACCAGCGAGTTAAGCAGCAAGTATACCGAGTATATTCACCATATCCAAGAAACGGCATGTCATAACGAGTAGATAAGACATTCGGTTTTTGGGTCAGTTTCGTTTGACAGACTTCGGACGATGCTAAACAGCTAACCGTCTAGTTCATATTAGCTTGTGTCGCTTGTTTGACGTCCTCGGTTCATTGACGGTACAGCTGTTTTCTGCATAACAGCACGAAATATATTTACGCACAAATAAATTAGGTATAAATCAGCCGGTGAACAGTTTCGGCACACTTCAGTGGTAACGGCGGCAGCCCGTTGAGTTGGCAAATTTCTCCCCGGTACTGTTGTGCTCTTGGTTTTGTTGTGGTTCTGACTGTTGGATAGTTGAGCCTATAAACAGTTTTTGTGCCAACCGAGGTGCTACAATGGCTCCGATGGGTATCCGCCTCTCACCGCTCGGTGTGGCCGTCTTCTGCCTCCTGGGACTCGGTGTCATCTACCACCTGTATGCTGGAGTCATCTCCAACCGCCTGGCTGCTTTCAGGTTAGTCATGCAAAACTCTAATGTCATTTCTGCAGAGTCTAGACATTTTCCTTTGCTAATCACAGTGGGTAAGCTCAATTTATGTCTGCATTTTGCAATAAATAAATGGTAAAGGGGAGTGTCTGACTTCCAAGTGAACACCAGTCAAGTCCTTTTCTGTTCTGGATATCAACTTCTCTTCCCCAGCAGTGACATTATTGGATTAACATTGTTGTCAGTCAGGTATTGAGTACAGTACTGAGGTGATTATGTAATAAATCATTATTAGGCTGAAAAGAGGGTATTATGTTGTATGTCCATTGAGAGAAACTTGAAGTATTTGTGCCTCATCTTCAGTCATCTCCTGTTTCTTCTGAGTGTGGTAGATATTGACAATGTAGCGGTTATAATCCTTGGGCCAGAGCCCCAAATTTCACTTGTCGGAACCACTCAAGGTTGCAAAACTTCCTTATAATTTGATGTCATTTCAAAGGTTACCTTCTTAGCTTTCATTCAAGCTCAGTTGTGAATTTGACAAACAGATGTAACTCGAACTCTTCAAAACGTCAATGACACACATTTTTTTCCTACACAATAGGCTATACTTTGTTTTAACCCTGTAACATCACATGCACAAAACTCCAAAACTGGAACACTAATAGGACTCTAAGGATTCAGTAAGAGTATAATATACCCATACTATTTCATTGTGAGAAGTGATTGTGGGCCTTAAATGACTTTGGCAGCAATCTCTCACACATGGTTTTTGTGGAGGGCAACATGGTCAGCTGCCCTTGTACTGTGAGCTGGCCACCTGAGGGCCAAACACAAATGGTGGCATTTTAGTCATTACAGGGCATTAGTACAACCAGTACAATTTATCTGTTATCATATAATAAATGAAGTATTTGTATTGAGGTGATGAGCCCAGTTCTTGATTCTGTAATGTGTGGAGCCAAATTCTAGTTAGTTTTCAGGACAGATCTCTCAGTTAAGCATTTGAATGCTGGATTTGGTTGGTAGTGGACAGATGGGTGTTGTCAGCAGGTAAAGCAAGGAAAAGAACGTGAGCAGTGTGTCAGCAGCTGCTGCTCAGCAAATGGTGAGCTGCCTTTGTACTGTGAGCAGCCTTGACACAAAGACCTTCTACTTATAATGACACTTACAGCACTTTAAATAATTCCCCAAATAGTTTCAAGACTTGATCATTTATAGCCACTTTGGCTTGCTAGAAATTTGTCTTCATGTGCTCTAGACAAGACATACATTAAACAATACTGCTTCTTGCAATGCGGTAAAATGATTTATTTTGATTTTATTTCTTTATTTTTTTATTAAAAAGTTGGAACAATGCACTAGGACTGTCAATAAAATGTACATCATCATAATTCTGGAATTACTATGGCAAAATATCACGGTAATGATATCACATCACAATATGTACATTACAACCATTAAACCATGAAACCATGAAAATAGTCAAAATGAATCTTTGACACTATTTGCGTTTGCCCATACCTTGTGAAAGTAGATAATAAAAGATACTTATTATATCTCTATATTTCAAGAGTATAAGCATAGTCCTTTAAGAGCTGTAACAATTGGGTTTACCCTCATGCAAAGCGCAGCACTGAAGACTTTCTTTCCCGCCCTCCCACAATGCACATATAAGTACTGCAGGACCGTAGTTCTGCTCCTCGAAGCTAAGCCTTTTACTTCAGAGGTTCAGGGAGCCAGTGGGGCCGTCATCTTAAAGGACTACACCTATACTCATAGAATCTAGAGATGCATTACGTATCTTTAGATCTATTTTGTATAGTCTTTGTCCTTTAAACCCTGTCACTACTGGGATAAGGATGAAGCTGGATGTAGGTGAACGCCCCACCGGGTTCACTGGAACCACCAAGCATTAACCCACACCCGGCCGGCAATAAAGATACCTCTCAGCTGGATACACATGCAGGTGTCACTAGGGACCATAACTGAAGAAGGCAAATAGAAGGAGGCATACAGCATACAAGTGAGCCTACTGTCAGCCAGCGATCCCATAGAACACCAACAGATCAGGCTGACGCAAGTGGGATAGCCAACACCTTCTATTTATAATGATGGCAGTAGCAGTAAGAACTCGGCCACCCTCGTCAAAGAACTGTGAACGCAACATAACCACGATGAGATGTTAACACCAACATCCATAATGGCCTACGTTCCATTAGACCAAACCAATCTGATGCTGTGAGAGGGAGATGAAAGTTATGAATTGTACCAGTCTAATGGTGTGGGTGGGCGAGAATACAGGAGCTCTAAGAACACAGTATGAACACATGAGTGCTACTTGTGAGTAATGGCTACACTGTACATAACTATTGTGTACATTTACGTATGACTAAAGAGGTAGTTATGGAATGTAACAGTCTCGTAAACTCAAACAGAGCAGTGAGAGGAGCACACAGAACTGTCTTCAGTAAAAGAGAGAGAGAGAGTGTGTGTGTGTGTGTGGACAGGAGAGAGAGGGGATGACATGCAGCAAAGGGCCGCCGCAGGAATAATGTTGCAGATCATACGCATTGATATCCTTTGCAAGTAGTTGTGAGTTTAAACCTGTCTTGTCGGGAATCTTTGGCCTAAACTGGCCTGAAGGCGCCCCCATCAGCAGGGGGGTCGAGGTGGAGCGGCACAATGTAGCCGGTCTTGCAGGCAGAGGCAGATTCCGGGGGACCTGCTAGACGCCATTCCTCAAAATTTCGCTCTTTCTGCTCCTCAGTGTGCTCATAAGACACGCAGTGCTCGTATGTGCATTGTGCAGACGTAGGTGCAGCCCTTCTGGTGAGAGGGCAGGAAGGAAAATCTTAGCATAAGGACTTGAAGTCTACAGGAGTCATTAGCCTAGCTCTGTCAAAGTGAAAAAAATTAACTTTACAGCAACTCTGAAGCTGTCTTATTTATGCATTTAAAATACACTTCTTGGAATAAAAAAAAAGAGAGCGTCTAATGGCTAATGACTCCTGTAGACTTTAAGTCTTTATGCTAAGCTAACGGGAAATGCTACCCATAGAAACTGAAACAGTGGCAAAAAGGATATTTTGCCCAAAACGTTGGCGTATTCCTTTAATTGAAAGATCTGTGTTGAAAACTAAGAATAATTATAGACTGTTATATGTCAACGTCTGCCTCCCAAAGAGTGATTGTCAAAACAAAGCTGACTGTGGGTGATAAAATAGGCCACTATTAGCAGTCGTAACATGTACCATGAGCGGTGCAATTGTTAATGTATCCTGTTGATGAAGGTGTTGCAGGTAGAGTCAGACTGATATGCTGATTCGCTCTTACATGAAACAGGCTGTCGCAAGTTAGCAGAGACTGAGCTTTTATTAAATATTGCATATAGGCCAGTCATCTCTGATAGGTATGGAGACTCATACCTAGGGTTTGCCAATACATCAATATTATATCAATATCGTGATATGAGACTAGATAGCGTCTGGGATTTTGGATATGGTAATATGGTGATATGGTATATGTGTTGTCTTTTCCTGGTTTTAAAGGCTGTATTACAGTAAAGGGATTCAATGTTCTGAACTTATTAGACTGTTTTCTGTTTGCTTTTCTTTGCCTCTACCTGCTTAGTCGTCATATCCGCATTACTAATGACCGTTTATCAAAAATAAAATATCTTGTTTGTGAATATCTTGTGAGAGCACCAGTAGTCAACCCTACAATATAAACACAATATTGATAACTGAGTTAATCAGTCAAAGATATCACAACATTTGATTTTGTCCATATGGCCCAGCCCTTCTCCTATCTGACCGCAGCTACATAAAAGAAAGTTTGGAAAAACGTGCATGAAAATTGATTGTCTTTGCACACATGATTTATTCATTTAATTGCTTAATAGTGTTACTCCCATTCACCCATCTTCTTTTGTCTCCCTCTCTTTCCGTCACACCTACTTCATGCCCCCCTCTCTTCCTTTATACCTTCCCCTGGTTCCTTTCTTCCATCTTCATCCCTCTGTTACACCCTCTCTCTCTTGCTTCATCCCTCCTTCCTGACCTCTCTTCCTCCTCCTCTGTATCCCCTTCCCTCTGTCTCTCCCTTCCCGTTGTTTTCTTCACTGTGATCTAATTAAATGCATCACTCTCTCCTTTCCATCTGTCCTCTCCATCTGTATCCTTTCATCCTGCCCTCCATCTCTCCAACCCACACTCCTCTTTGCTTTCCCACTTATTGATAACTTTATCACTCTGTATTGGGAATGAGTCGTCTGATTTCAATCCTTGTTTTCTTCCCTTTTTCTTTGTTTTTCTTGTGTCTCCTTCCCTCCCTCCCATCTTTCCCACCGTCATCCCTCTCTTTGTCCGTGCCTCCACCTGGCGGTCCATCCTCCCTGCCCTCCATCCATCCGTCTCTCCAGACAGAGGAGGAAAGTGGATCTGAGGGACCTGCTGGCTCTGTCAGTGGAGGCTGCAAAACAAGGCGGCAGAGAGGTGAAAACTTCAGTAAACACATGCTAAGTGATGATGCACACCTGCTCACTTAACCTGCAACTTAAAACCAGTAACCAGCAATTCACTATTAGTTGATTGTGATACCTATAGCTGATATATTTCATTGTCACAGCCAGCATCTCCTGTGTGAAGGTGGAAATGAAGTGTTAGTGTAGACAAGTTAGTGCAATATGGAACAGACTATAAAAAAAATGTTATGTATTTTCTTGATCAAGTTTAGGAATGTTTCCTGTTCTTAAATATGTCTTGAAAAAGAGATTTCAAACTATTGGATTAAATTAAAGATTTAAGAAAATGAAAGTAAACACATGCACATGGTCGGCTTTGTGCGGCATAACCAAGCAGATACTGTATAGTATAGTATTACCAGACTGATAATGATTATTAGATGACTTATATATTGAATTTAACACCCCTGATGAAAAATGGGTTTTGACTTCATAGGGAAAGCTAGATTTGAAAGCTAAACCAGTAAACACTTCACTCATGTTAACACTAACATTCTATGAGCACATTGAATAGTCTGTTTTCATAGCAATTTGTCCAGACTGACCCCACTGTAGCCTTGGCAGCCAACTTTACATTCTGAACCACTTTTTGAAAACTTTATAGAACTTAGTGAAAACTTCTTCAACTTATTTTTATTACAGCTCCTGGAGAAAAAAAACAACTGGTCCAGATAAGATTAAAGTTTGAGTGTTCTTTTTTTTTTTCCTGTTTGTGTTCCCAGGTGAAGAGGGTGCGTGAAGACAATACCCTAGAGGAGAGGTCAAAAGGCAAGACTAAAGAGGGAGCCAATGAGTTTCTGACACTGGGCGACCTGCAGTCTCATAAGAAGATGTTTTACCTGATCAAGAATACCTACCCTGAACTCACGGTAAATACAAAGAGAAAATCATCCTAAAACTCAATTCCTATACAGATGTAGTTGTTATGAAAGTCCATTTTTTCTGTGCATTTGCTGTTCTTCTTCCACAGTGTTGTGCCACTTCTGAAAGGATATGTTCAAAAAAATGTCATTTTGTCTTTTAATTAGACAGTGCAAAACTGGTCAGTCTCACTCTTTTGGTAAACACGTTTTGCGTTACAGTGTACTGTTTTGTACAGTTGGAACTCCAGTAATATTGCAGGATGCATGCTGGTAAGATGCAGGACATCTTTTAGGGCTAATTTGACTGGTCTGAGATAGGTCAATCATTTGTCATCATGAATATGCCTCCTTAAAACCAGGAAACTGACTTTAATCTGTGATGTTGTCAAGATTCAAAAGATTGGGCATTAAGTTGAGATTTGTACTGTCAGTTGATATTATGTTTTACTTCATCAGGGGTGATTTGTGGGATTAACATTGTCTTTCTTTGTACAAAATTTGAAACCAAGAGTTTTCCATATATTCATTCAGCATTGATGGACCGCCACAGTGGGAACAGCACTGCCAGTTCAGGCAGTAACAGATAGACAACTAACATGAGCATCCCAGAATAGAAAATTCAATAACTGTTGTAGGGCAACTTTTAACATACGTGTTAAAACACAGCACCAAGGCCTCTGCTATGGCCAAGCTGATAAACTGATAAGAGTGGATAAATTGTACCCATATGGCAATGCCAACCACACCTTAAACACACAGGGGGAAAAAACAATCCGTCTAAATAGACTTTCAGTTTAGTCATTCTTAAAAGTCTTAAGAGTCTTAAAATCTTGTCTTCAAAACAAGTGAAAAATCTCTCAATGTTTAAAACACCATTTTACGTATTTCAGGAACAAGTGGCAATATCTTGAAATACTCCACTCCAGGCTGAAATGCTATCTGAGACACACCTGGTTCTGACATTACCAGGTTATGAGTTTATTCAAAAAGCTTCAGATCAGTTGACCTAGACAGACAAAAGGCTCCAAAGCAGCACTTAAATCTCTTTCTATTGTCCAGCTACTGCACTTCCTGCCCCGAGGCACTGCTTTGAAACTAACAGCTTTTTTGTCATGGTGTAAACTCCATCAGACATTTCTGCCACTGTATAAATACTTAGTTAGCAAGCTAACCAGCAACAGAATATTGCACGTTGGTGCATGCTGAAGCCAGTTCAATTAAATATTGTTGGGATAGTGTTGATGGTTTAAATGGGCTAAAGCCACAGATCATATTATTTTTTTTTACCTCTGTGTGTGTGTGTGTGTGATTGTGTACTTTCAGGTAAACAGTGAGGAACATGACAACTCAGTGGATGAGGGAGCGGTTTGGAACCGGGACATCCCAGCTGATATACTGCAGAAGATAGATGGAGGGAAGGAGGTTCCTCCTGAGAGCATCACCATATGGATCGACCCTCTAGATGCTACACAGGAATATACTGGTAAGTGTGGGTAAAAAAAAAAAATCTCTGTAGGTGTGTAGATGTGTTCAGCTTTCCCTTTCTAAGTTTTTTCCCTTCAGGAAAGAATGGCAGAGAGCAAACAGGGACATCTTGTGGTTTAACAGCTTTTCAACAAATGACCCGGACAGTAGCATGCTCTCTGCATGTTACTCATCCACATCTTTACACATTACCCTCTCTCTCTCTCACTCTCACTCACTCACACACACACACACACACACACACACAAATACAAAAATATGTGGGCACCTTAATATTTGCTTCAAAATATCCAGACTCTCAGGTAGGCATCACCTAAAGAGAACTCTGTGCTTCAGGCTCATCTTGTTCTGCTCCCGGATGAGCAGGCAGCGTTTCTGGAATTAAAACCTTAGTATATCCCTGAAATGTCATGTTGGGGGTATTATGGATTTGCCCAAACATTGTTGCAGGCCCTGGCTGTAAATACAATAGCTCAAATACTTTTGATTTTTTTTTATTTTAGTATCTTTACAAATTTGCCTTGCACATTCATGACTCCTAGAAGAACCCTATTGATTATGGTGACCATATGACCTTTGCTCAGGCTGAACCTTGAGTTTGGGAGACAAATTTGTTAAGGAGGGACAAACTCACAAGGTGTCTCTGAGGATTCATGTCATTTGGGGGATTTACCCTGCTGTTGTTCACCAACAGCTCATGTCTAATTTTCAACCTGATTTTCAGATTGAGAGCTATGCGGATATTTGAAATAATAAAAAAAGGGGGTTTGATTTGTTTTCATTCTCATGAAAATCACTCAGAATCACACAAAATCCTGAAGAAATCCTAATAAGGATGTCAGAAGCTTGCATTTGTTTGATCTTAGCTACAGTGTGTGTGTCACAGTTGACTTGGCTCATGTTCCTTTTCTGCAACGCCCTGTACACACACTGATTCACAGCCACAGTTTTCTACTGTTGGCCACTGAGCAGCTGCACCAGGGACCGCTGGGAGTTTAGTATCTTGATTGTTGTGGAAGATTTTCCCATTTGGCTTAAATGTGTTTTCAAATGTTAGGTAGCCTCTCCTTTCCATCCACCTCCATTAGTGATTCACAATCTGAATCCCATTTTATCCCATTCCATGTATAAGGAATCTGACTTGGTGTGTACTTACTCTTTGTGGAGTTTTACAGGACCTTCAGTGCAGTGCAAACAGGACAAGTGGATAGTCACTAGTACAATGATTTAAGGTTTACAGGTTACAAATATGCTTTTTCTACACACATTTAACCTGGGCAGGTATAACAGGTGCATATTTAAAAGCTTGTGATATCTCCTCCATCTGTTTTTCTATCAGGTGTCATGTTAGGCTCAGTTGGCCTGGACCATGTTACACATTGACATGTTGACTCAGATCACTTCTGTTCTTCCTTCACTTCCTCTTCTTTCTTCCGCCCTGTTTCCCCTCTTTATCTCCTTCCTCTGTCATTATTATCCAACCTTTACCCTCCCCCTTCCTCTCTCTCCCTCTGTGCTCATCTGTCTCTCTCTATAGAGAACCTGTTACAGTATGTGACCACCATGGTGTGTGTGGCTGTAGATGGTAAACCAGTCATAGGGGTCATACACAAACCATTCACTGGATTCACTGGTAAGTGTGCCAATGTGCCCACACCTGTACCTGCATATTGAACTCTTGATGGTATTCTTTCACCTGTTGAACTTTAGTTGGCTAGTTTGCTAGCTGTCAGTTGAGGCTATTCAGTGTGCCTTTAAACTGATAATCTGTGACATTTTCAAAGAAATTTGTGCTGTGATTTATCACAATAGTGATTCATCCTGTACCCAGTTCATGAGAGTTTTTACATTTGCTGTTCCAAACACTTTTGGCTAGTTAGTGCAAAGGGAGGGATGTGCTTTATGTTTCTTATTTGCTTGGAGTAAACAGAAGACAAACTGGTTAGTTAGCATGAACAGTGATAGCCACCATGGTTGCACAGCAGATTAAGAAAAGAGCGCCACCTACAGGAGTCAACTCAAACTCCAACAGAAAATACAACGAATTAGACATCACAGTGCTGAACAGATTGATAAGTTACCTTTGGGAAGTGTAGTCAAAAAACCCAACTGGGCACCAAAAATACAATTTCTTGACCTCAAAATTCAGTTTATTTGCAATTTGAGGCCACCAATATGAGAAATTTGAATTCTGCAGCTTTAAAAGTTAATATCTCAGCTGACAAAGAAATATGTATTCAGTTATTTTGTGTCTGCATCCTCCTGTTCCACCCACCACTCTGTCTTTGCCTCTGATCTCTTCTCCCAGCCTGGGCGCTTGTTGGCCAGGGATCGAACGTTCGTCCCCGGTCGTCCTACAGTGTGAGCCCCCCAAAGGTGATTGTGTCGCGTTCCCACGCTGGAAAAGTTCAAAGTTTTATTCACAGCGCTTTTGGAAACAGTACTACCATCATACCAGCAGGCGGAGCAGGTGAGTAGAGATTTATTTTACCTTTTCTTCCCCGCGGCAGGTTGGCTGAGCATAAAGGTTACATCTGCAACTGTAACATCAAGTGAAAAGCGACCGATTGGTACATGTGACCCACTGCGGCAAACCATGGCTTTTGTTGTACCAAACTGTTTTTCGCCCTGTGCTCTTTTTTCAAGACTTTGGGAATCGGTATTAACATGATGCACATTTTCCCAACTAGCCACAGGATTTAAACCAGCTACTTCTCTAGTGCTTCTCGCTCCTTCCTCGTCTGTCTACCCACCATCTCACCACCCACCATGTCATTTGCAAACTAAGCAGACGAGCACACCCACATAGGGCTGGGTATCGTTTGAAAATTTTCGATACTGGTACCGATACCGATACCTTCACTTTGATACCAGTTCCTGAACGATACCTTTTTCGATACCAATTTTATAAGATCAGTTCTAACAAAAAGTAAATTACATTACATATTGCACAAATCTTGAGTTTTATTTTTCAGCTTTGGTAGTTTTCCACTCCAAGCAGTTTTCTTACAGGAAAAATAAACAACAAATAATTTCCAGTGCAAAAGAACACTTGCAAACAAGTGACAAATCAATCTAATATTCACTGCTACATATTTTTCACTTAACAGTTTTTCTTCAGAAAAATCAACATGTCTGCTTTCTCAGGACACAGACAGGCCCGCTCCTGGCTGATGGTGTCCCCAGCAGTAGAAAAAGTGCGCTCTGAGGGTGTGGATGATGCTTGCACACAGAGATACCAGTCAGCCCAATTGATAAGCACATCTTAACAAGCTAAGCGTTATCTGTTACTGTCAATCTCTAGTTGGCTTTTGATTTAGCCACAAAGCTACACACTAATAACGTAAGTTAGCATCACATCACAGTTTAACTCGCTGCGCGATGCACGTAGGCCTGTTAAATTGCAGTAATATAAAGTAAATTTACCTGTTGATATCTCAGACATAGCGCCCTCGTTGGTACTCTCAGATGAAGCGGAGTCCGGTGGTGGATATTTTGAACCAGGCCGCTCGGGCTCTGTAACGTCCACAGGCGGACTTGAATGCTGAGAGGAGGATGGC